>WEIV01002290.1:72160-111500 GCA_013390005.1 Calyptomena viridis
CTGGCTAAAGTCTCCAGCTGTCACAACTCCCACTGCTCAGGAATGCTAAACTAGCAAAAGGCAGCTTTTTACCCTCCAGAAACGTTCAGGGTTCCTCCTATGTATCGTGTAGGAGGAACTGCAGCTCTGATTTATCCAGCTGAAAACAAGCCAGCACGGACAACATTTAAAAGTTTTGCTTCCTGGCCCTCATGGCACAAGGAAAATGGGCCAGGAAAACATCACCAACATTGCCAGACCTGCCACCACCGGCCAGAGCTGTCCAGTGGAAGTAGGAGAAGTTCCTGCATTTCGGGGTGTTTGGATGAGTAGACCACTGCCCAAAGCAGCAAAGGAGGAGGCAACTCCTTTAAAAAATAACCAGCTGCACATCCTCTGTGTCAGGAGCAGAAAAAGGGCTGTTGTCTTTGGATATGGGAATTAGAAATGGCCTGTATAGCAAATGCTGACCACACTGGACTGAAGCATTTCCTCTCTCAGCACACAGGAGAGCTTCCTAGAAATGTAATAGCTGTGAAAGGAAACAGATCCTGGGCCTGCAGAGAGCAGGAAAGAAATTTTGAATTTGGCATAGGGCAAATTGCTGTGTAATGCCACTTATTCTTGTCCTCTTTGTTATTATATTCTTATATAATTCTTATATTNATTCTTGTCCTCCTTGTTATTACATTCTTATATAATTCTTATATTGTTATATTCTTATATAATCCTAAATATATAATTATATTCTTATATATTCTAAAGAATATATAAGAATATATTCTTTGCTATTATATTCTTGTCCTCTTTGTTATTGTACCTGTATTAGGAAAATTCTTCTGTGAGATTCATCAGCAGCTTTGAAATATGTGGAAATCTGCTCAGCACGGTGGGCAGACAGGAACAAGACAAAAAGCAGGAAAATTCCCAAATTATTTCTGTGTGTAAGTGGGCAGCTCCCTCATACACACTGTGATTAATCTGAGATGTGCATCACCACATCCCTCAGAAGAGAAACCTCACAAATCTCCTTTCTCACCAAACAAAGGCTGCTCACTGGAGTGTTCAGGTACTCAGTTACATTCAACACAAGCTAATTCACTTATCTTCAACAAGTGGGCTATTGATTTTTTGCCTGATTTCTAAGCTGCCCGGGGCTTTCTGAACTACAACAGTAGCATCCTGCATTNCCAGGAAAACATCACCAACATTGCCAGACCTGCCACCACCGGCCAGAGCTGTCCAGTGGAAGTAGGAGAAGTTCCTGCATTTCGGGGTGTTTGGATGAGTAGACCACTGCCCAAAGCAGCAAAGGAGGAGGCAACTCCTTTAAAAAATAACCAGCTGCACATCCTCTGTGTCAGGAGCAGAAAAAGGGCTGTTGTCTTTGGATATGGGAATTAGAAATGGCCTGTATAGCAAATGCTGACCACACTGGACTGAAGCATTTCCTCTCTCAGCACACAGATAGGTAAGGAGAGCTTCCTAGAAATGTAATAGCTGTGAAAGGAAATAGTTCCTGGGCCTGCAGAGAGCAGGAAAGAAATTTTGAATTTGGCATAGGGCAAATTGCTGTGTAATGCCACTTATTCTTGTCCTCTTTGTTATTATATTCTTATATAATTCTTATATTATTATATTCTTATATAATCCTAAATATATAATTATATATTCTAAAGAATATATTCTAATATATTCTTTGCCATTATATTATATTCTTGTCCTCTTTGTTATTGTACCTGTATTAGGAAAATTCTTCTGTGAGATTCATCAGCAGCTTTGAAATATGTGGAAATCTGCTCAGCACGGTGGGCAGACAGGAACAAGACAAAAAGCAGGAAAATTCCCAAATTATTTCTGTGTGTAAGTGGGCAGCTCCCTCATACACACTGTGATTAATCTGAGATGTGCATCACCACATCCCTCAGAAGAGAAACCTCACAAATCTCCTTTCTCACCAAACAAAGGCTGCTCACTGGAGTGTTCAGGTACTCAGTTACATTCAACACAAGCTAATTCACTTATCTTCAACAAGTGGGCTATTGATTTTTTGCCTGATTTCTAAGCTGCCCGGGGCTTTCTGAACTACAACAGTAGCATCCTGCATTTAAAAAAAAAAAAAAGAAAAAAAAGAAGGAAACTCAGTCAAAAAAAAATCCCTTTGCACATCAGTAATTAGGGTGACTTCATGTTTGCTTAGTCCTGTCAGTATATTCAGCACAGACACAGTTTAAGAAACTTTCACAATCCTGTTTCACTTGTCCCTGCAATATAACTTGATACCATAAACTGCATTCTATTCTTTCTGGGCTGAAAATATTGCACATCTTTTATTTTTTTTAATCAATTGTCCAGTTGCTAAACTTGCTAATTGTGCTGCCCGTGTCCTTTCAAAGTCACAGAGCCAGAATCTCATGGCATTTGTGGTTTCCACACATGGCCAAGAATGAAATGGCACATGGTTTATGCAACTGGGGTAAAATACTAAGATGTAAAAGTAGTTTAAACTCCTAATTCATTTCTGCTATTGTAATACAACCATATCAACTGTACTGTATTTGATAATTCAGTCTTTCAGATGTTGATATAAGAAAGGTGTGTCATTGCTTTTGCCCCATCAGTACATAGAGAAGCTGAAATGTATATTCACAATTTCAGGATTGAATACAAATGAACCACTGGAAAATTCAGGTTTTGAATGTGTTAAATGATCTTCGTTCATTTGCAAGATGAAATATGGTTGTGTGAGTATTTTTTACTATCTTCATCTGAGTTTTAAGATACATTTAGCCTGTGTTTTAGTAAGCTATTGTCAGTGCAGTTCATATACTGGTTATTATAAAGTCCACAGCAGAAAAAGAACTCCATTTACAGAATAAAACCTTAATAAATATGACTGAATATTATACTGCTGAAAACAGATATATAGATAAAACTGGACCAGTAAGCCAATACACTGTAATTAAAGTAATTTTCCTTTAAGTAAGAATAATCTTAACAGTAGATTGTAGTTTTGAGGGATGGGTTCCCATACATGAGTCCTAATTTTCCATTCCAAAGAGGAAACCAGAACCATAACCCTTGGTCCTTAAACACAGTGGACTAACAGATAACTACATGGAAGCATCAGGAATCTTCCAAGCCAGGTGTTTCCTCATGCTTTCTCACTGAAGAAAGCATTTTGTCCAATTATTTTCTCCAACTTCCCCCTTCTGTCTGCTGTAGCTCAAGTACAACATTGCTGGAAATCTACACAAAAGAGGCCCCACTTACATATCTATTACATACATTTTTATTTCTACCTAGATGCTCCCAATCTGGAATCTCAGTTCTTTTCGCTTCACCTCACGCTTCTAAATTGCAACTAAGGGAAAAAAAACCACATTTCCCCTCTTCTCATGTCTTAGCAGAGAGGGCTGGAGGTGCATTTTGGTTCCCAAAAGTGCCAGTGACAGCCTCAGAAAGCTCTGGGCTGCAGGAGCTCTGCCAGCACCACACAGGGATCGTGTCCCTGGAGAAATCCAGACCCCTGGGAGCTGATCCCAGCACTGCCCCCACCCATGGATTTGGAGCTTTCTGCAGAATGAAGGGGGATTCCAAGAGAACAGGCTTGTCACTTGCCCATGGGATATGTTTCTTCCCACCAGTCATTTCTCCCTGCAGGGCTGGGAGCTCAGATCTGCTTCCCCTGCCTCTCCAAAGGCACGTTTTCCCAAGCAGCACCACAAAGTGGACATTCCCAGCCCGTGGGAACATTCCCACACACTGTGATGCTCCAGCCCAGCCTGATCCCCACCATCCATCAATCCCTGCAGGTGAGGGAGGAATCTGTCAAGGGCAACACGGTTCCAGGAAAATCTCCTCTGTTCTCTTTGTCACATTGACACACACAGGTATTTCAATCCAAACTTCGTGCTTCAAATTGAGCCTGGGGAGAGGATATGTGGCCTGATCAAACTTGGGTAGGACTGAATCAAACAGGACTGATGACAAAAAAATCTGCTTTAAAAAAGAAGGAAGGTTTTCCTGTGGTAACAGGGAGTCGGAGTCTTGGTGAGGGACAGACAGGAGGAAATAAAAAAAGCTCTAACATGTCCAGTTCAGCAGAAATAACTCTAATAACACTAAAATCAGGTAACATAGAAACAAAAATAAAATATTTCTATGTAGGATTCTGTCGCTTTCAGAATGACAACCCCTTACAGTGTTAAAAATACCTGTATTTCCAATTCCTGTCCTCCAGTGTCAGCTGCTGTTTCACAGCTCTGTGCCCGTGGAGGGACACAAAGTGTGTCTGTGCACGTGTGGGGTCTTTTCAGACCTAATGAGCTTTGCTCATTTAGGATAAAGTCCTAAATTAAACAGAAGTGGAAGAACAACAGAGTTTTTGGAGTGGTGACTCAAGATAATTGTGATCAACAGCATTTATCAGAGATAAAAAGGTAAAACTCAATATCATGTAAATACAACTACAGAAGCATTGTATTTAGATTAAATTTAACGTAGAAAAATATTATCCCTGTGTAGTCTATACATAATGTTAACTGGATCATAATTTCCACATTATAAAGGATCTGACCAGACAATGAGCATGTTATTAGTTTGGCAAACAATACTAAAAACAGGGAATATTTCAGAGCCAAGATTCATATGTACCTGCTAGCAAAGAATTAGCTCCAAAAAAACCTTTTTGGGTATTAGATGACTCTTCACATCATTGTACATCTGAGCTTGAAAAAATAAGTGTAAGAAGATATTCTGTAACTAGGGTGGATTCTGAAAACAATTTGAATAATTGCCATAAGGGAAAACCAGGGTTGCCAATCCAGTTTCAATATTCTTTCTGTCACAAATTCGCTTACTTCAGCTTCTTCTCCCACTGAACTGTACTTGGCTTTTGTTTGACGGTCATTTTGTATTTTCATGCCAAGGAAAACAACTAATATAAATCATAAAAAACTGAAAATGCTGGTGTAAAAAGGTCATTTCACATTGGTTCCAGACCCAGCATAAGATGTGCTGGTTTGGGCACATCTTGAAAGCAGTTTATCATTGCAGGGTGGAGGAATCTCAGGCTTATCCAGGGAAATGTTAAGATGGGAGAATGTAACAACCAACTGGACCAAGTGGAAAACAAAGAAAGAAGTAAAAATACACATGATAATCCAGGTAATAAATAAATTAAAAGAAAATAAAAAATAAGATAAAAAATATAATAAAATAAAATATAATAAAATTAAAATAAAAAATATTGTACTAATGGTAAAAATAACTACCTTGATCTACAAGTATTCTGAATCCCTTCCTTTGAAGGCAAGGATGGGATGCTCAGTGCTGCTGAAAATGTGACATGATGAGAGCACTGGGAGTAGTTCTGTCTCCAAACACCCAGAGCTCCTGGCCCAGCAGTGACCAGTTCCCACTTCCCTTAAGGAGAATTAGTTTGTCCTTCCATAAGGATTTCTGGATTAAAAACCCTTCAAGATCCAGTCCTAGAAGTTTCAGTCAATTAATCATCAGCAGGAGCCCTAATGATAGAGAGAAAAATGTGAATTATAGGCATATGAATAACCAGTATGGATTTTGGCAAAATAAAAAACCATAAGATGCTCTTCAATCCATTATTGCCCACAAGTGCAGGAAAAAACAATATAATGTCAACATTTGCCAACCATATACCACAGAAACTTCCTGTAATACAGAGAGAAAAATGAGAGTAATTGGAGATTGTAATCTCTATAAACCCATTGAAAACTGCAGTTTTATTAACAGCACCTACAGTATGTCCAAAAAGACACAAAAATGGATAGGAAACAATGACCCTTGAAGGGCTAAAAATGTTTCATGGAGATAGTTCAGGTAATCATTTAAGACCATACAGTAAAATTCAATGAGGAACCTCAACATACAGTGTAGGACTCAAAGCAATCTCAGGCAAGAATATTTACTCCAGTGCATCAACCAGGTTTTAACATCAGGCAGGTAAATTGTATGCACAATTTAGCTGAATAAATGATATTTCAATTTGGGAAATGTAAAACAAGGAGTCCTTGTTCTCACTCTGCCATTCCCCTCAGGGCAAATGCAAGCCCAGGCTAAGAAAGTGCTGATAAAAAAATGTGCCACTTAAAACCACATATTTCATTTTCAAGAGTCACCGAGGCAGCTGGAAGTTTACACACCACTGAAATTTGGTAAGATTTGGGAACTTAACTTTTATATTAGGAATTAGGCTCTTAACAGACAAATTTTAGGCATCACCATCTGTATTTTCAAAGGATTTTAGAAACTTCAAAGGGAAGCTACAGGCCTACTTGTGTTTTCAGAATCACGTGTGCAGGGCAGTGCCTGACCTCCCTGGGCTTACCTGAATTTTGTTTTGAAAATCATGAGATGCTTCTCTGCAGCTCCCAGTGCCTAAGCCATTCATTTTATAACATAATACCTAATAATTTAGGTATATCTGCTTTTTCTATTTTCCAAAGAACACCAAGAGCACCACGAGGAAGGCAAAGACTAACAGATGACTATTTTCTGAGGCTTTTATTGTAGTTGAAAGAACTATCAAATAGACCCTCACAACCCTTCCACCTATGCTAACATGTTATTTGTGCAAGTTTTAGAGAGGGGTTATCAAGTTAATAGCAAGTTTTACAAAACAGCAACAACTTTCCTGGTAGAATGAAAAACTAAAATTTGAAATTTCCCAGTGTCTGAAATAGACTCTCCTAAATGGCTCCCTCTGTCTGAACCAGTGTTTGGCTGATGCTGCAAGTTTATCTAGCAAAGTGAAACACGGGATGCTTTTTCCAGCAAAACAAGTGAATGACATAGCAAAGCACAGCAGGGCACTTGAGCACAGCAGTGAACTCAGGAGCTGAGATCTGCATAGTCCAAAACTCCTGGTATTCATCTCACCTGTCTCTACTTTTCAACAGAGAAAATAATTTAAACCATCAGGCAATAAAACTATGTTCTATACCTACATCCCTCTTGTTCATTCCAAAGAAAGAACTGGTGCTGGTCCCTATTGCAGTTTGCAATTTCCATCACAATTTTTTCATCCTATTCTTATTGGTGGATTAATGCACCCCTTGGCTTTACATTCAACCCTTGCACACTTTTGCATTGTGAAGTCTACGATTAATTGAGGATTTCTCTTCACTGCTCTAGTTTTCCCTGGTTACACAGATGTCAAAGGAAGGGCCTGTCCCACAACCTTTGGACTGGCTCGTTCCTGGCCCTGCTGTACAGGGAAGTGGCAGAACAAGAGCATGGGATTTGCTTTCTCCTTCATGCAGGAGGTACATAAATGCAGGGAGGAGGCGACGTAACTCCTCCTCCCAACAGCAAACTTGTTCCAGACACCCTGTTCCATATGGATGCTTCCCTGCCAGAGCAAAATTCAGGGCTTCCAACACTGATCATCACAGCTGCAAATTCCAGAGCCACATTTCCACAGCCTGTGCATTGCTGGCAGCTTTCTGCACATTTCTGACAATCCCTGGGCAGAGCTGGCACTGCTGTGCTGCTTCTGGGTCTGCTTGACTTTAAGGGCAATAAAGAGGGATGCAAGTTGGTATTCAGTGTTTGGCACAATTTATGTTCAGCTGTAGGTCTCGTTTCTTTTAAGGGACATTGTCCTGGAACTGAAAAAAGAGCACAGAGCTCCCCTCTGATGCTATTGCTCCATCTAAACAAGTACCAATGTAGCCAAGAGGCTGCAAATCTGACACAGAATTCTGTGTTTCCTGTGATTTCCCTCAACTACATAATTTGTAGCTAATGATGATTTTTACAAGAGAAAATGCATCAAATATTTTGGGAAAGAAGAGCATAAAAGCCAGCATTTAGTGTCTTTTTTTGCCCCTAGATAGGCATATCCCATGGGTAGTGGATATATGGATGTGTGTACACACACACACATCTGCTTCACAGGATGGAGAAATTCTTCCCTCCCAAGAAATGCAATATTTAACCAAACACAACTAAACAAAAGCAATGTCCACATCTCATATTATCTATGATTTACCGTGGAGCGGGAAAAATACTGGGTTTTGTAGAATGACTTCATGCTGTAGAAGAGAGATGGAGAAAGGACCCTTAAAAACCACTCCTGAACACAGAGACAAACCCTCCCTCCTCCATCCCACACATCTGGGGGGAAGAGGTGATGGGATTCATTCCATCTGGCTGTTTTCTTCAGGCACAAAGGTTCCCATTTGCATCAAGTTACAACTGTCCTTTAATTCCTCAGTGACTGACCATCCCTGTGTATTAATCTTAGTGTAATTGCAGCAGTAATTACAAAGTGCTACACACTATCAACACTCATTAGTACAGACCAATGTCAAAATTGAAAGGGCACCTTCCCATTTACTCTATAAGTATTTGTTTTGCAAGAAATGTGTCCACACTCCAAGTGTCTGACACTGCTGCAGCTTCCTAAACCAAGGATTACACCTTGCACTCGAGGAGAGAGCTATGGAAACACTGCAAAGCTTGACTTAGAGTTAAACCAGTCTTTAAAAAAAAGGGACTCTGATCTAATACTGTCTGGATACCCCCCTTTCTCTTAGGAAAAACAATCATTATTAAAGTGAAGCCCTTCAGCAGACCAACAGGTGCCATTTCCCAGTGAGGTGAAGGGTTTTATGGTTCTCTCAAGTCTGACTGATTGCCTGCACATCCCCCTCAAGATCACTGGCTCACCAATCATCTTTAAGCCCATATTTCACAAAAATCGAGATGAGTCCTACCCAGAAACAAAAGATAAATAATGTCACAAGTGGACACCTGGGGGTCACACTGGGTGCCATTATGAATATTATTTGTCCATTTTATTGTATGGTTTTGCTTAATTTGGACTCGGCCTTCAGTGAAAGCTAAAGCAGCAGGACAGAATTTAAACTCCACTAATATATTCCAACCTCCAACACTTTTCTTGCTCCCCCTTTGTCAGACCTCACCAAGGTGTGCTGTGTGTGAGCAGGACACAGGTAGAGCAGAGGAGTGTCCATCAGTGAGTAGGTTAATACCACTAAACTGAGTCAACTTTCATGTGACTTGTTTTTTAACCCCCAATTCAGGAGGTGTCTACGTGGTATCTAATATGTATGAGCCTCTATACACTACACAGCACTTACAGTGCATTTTAAAAAGCTACTCCTTTTCTAAGTTAAAACCTACAATACATTTTTAACCAGTTCTTGAGTATTCTAAAAGGAGATGTTTTCAGTTTCCAAGCCAGAACCGGTCATTTTTTTCTACAGAATATGATGTTTGAAAATCAGTTCTTCCTATTATAGATTTCTCCCTCAGCTTGTAGAAAATCCATGATTCCCTAAACATTGGTCTTTGAAAGCACATTGACTAAAATCTTCATGCCTAATTCATGAAGTGTAGTCTGGAGATTAGTGGAGCTGGACATAGACCAGGAATACTTTATCATATTCTAATAAGCAGAGGCTGAAAATTGCATTTCTAAAGCTGCAGTATTAAAGGGCACACTGCAAAACATGACCCAAACATAACTCAGTAGTTCTACACTGTCTGTAAAGGCTTTGATATGATAAAGTATGCTGACGAGGGGAATAAACACAACTAGAAATTTCTGTATTTAAGGAGAGGGGGGAAAACAGCAAACACTACATGTATACATCAAAGCATATATTGTATATTATAAACTCATATAATGTGATCCCAATGGAACAACCCTTGTACTGCTATCGATTATTTGAACACACCACGAAACATCATTGCAATAACATAAAATTAGGCTTATGTAGCAAATGTGACAGTAAAAAAGGCTTGTAAAAATAGTGTGCAAGGCCAACGTAATCATTACCATAAAACTCTTAATGACATCTTGCCATACAATACACCAGAAAAATATGAAGATTAAAATTGCCAGAGGACAAACATGAATTTTTTTTTTCTCATGGTGCTTGTGTTGTTTAAAAGGTAAATTGCTCCCCACTCCTTTTTTTTTTTTTTTGTTTGGCTGGGGTTTTTTTGTTACAACAGAACTACATTAAAGAAGGAATGATATATGCCAAGGTTTCTAATTCCCCAACAGCAGGATCTGTGGGTAGTAGAACTTGGAAAAGGATCTTTTCATATAACAGTTTTTTCTTCTTATGTAGAAGAATGAAGACAGACATCTCTCCCATCTCCTCTCTCTAAGGGAGCACGTTAGAGTGTCAGGATCTGGTTTGGGAAGACACTGAATATCCCTGGGTCAGGGGAGTTGGACTGGAAAGAAAAAAATCATTGAGAACTGCACTTTTTCTACACATCTTTTCCCCTCTGGGTGAGGCAGCAGAGCATTTCCAGGAGAGGAGCCCCAGCAAGAGGCAGGAGAGAAGGCAGAGCTCCTGCAGAGCCCTGGGGCACCCACTGATTCCCACCCACCCAAGCATCACTTCAGGTCTGAAAACTGCTAATGTTTCCTGTCCCCATGCCTTTTCCCTGTTTTCTCACATCTTAAAACCTCTAAAGAAATCTAACCCTGTCTACAGGCTAAGCACTTCTAGATTTGGTACCTAGGTCTGGTCCTGGGAGATTTATAAATTAAGTAGAATCAAGGTATTTCTAACCTGGGGAAGTGGTGCCATGTTCTGTATCATGTGGTGGCTGCTCATTACACAGGTAATGAGATTGGGCAAAGTGTGAAAAGTAGCTCACATATTACCTATAAACCAAAAATAAGTCGTATAAACTGAGAGAACCCTAAAATTACCAGTATATATGATCACAGCAGTCATCTGTGGTTATGGAACACAGCAAACTCAAACAGGCAGGGATGTATCAAGAGAAAAAATGAAAATAGAAAAGAACAAAGGAAGATTTGGCCAGAGCTGTGAGACTTGGAATGAGTGAAAACCATCAGCCACAGTGACCAACAGACCCTGGCAGTATAAACAAGGTAGAAATGATAGTCAATAAAATCACAATTAGGTCCACTGAGTGTCAGCGTTCCTGTGTGCTCACAATCAAGGAAATCAATAACCAACACTGAAAATTCTCCACTATTTGCTTTCAGTTTATACTTTCCATTTATTTTGTTGGCTTCCACAGCTGATTCCATGAAGAGTATCTTTAATAAAAAGCAGTTCTGACACCAGCGATGGTGCAAAGAGAACGAGGGGGGCCCATCAATTACTATTGGAATTCAAGGGAAGGGAGGAAAAACAGGTCTGCAAATAAGTTAAGAGATTGGACAGTGTTCTTCACAGCCAATTTATAGAAAGGAAGTGTATAAACCAGCAACTTTTACTGCTCCAAAGCCCCTTGACACAGCAGAGTCCTTAGTGCTAGAGACAGAGAATTAATGTACCTGCTAAGTTAGAAGGGACAAAGTCTCGTGACAAAAAACACAGAAATTCACAGTAAAGACAACAACTGTTGCCACTTCCAGGAACTCATTCCTCATTTGGCTTAGTGCAGGCAGCACACCAGCTCTGTCTGAGCACTTCCCAAACACACACACATCCAAAGGAATTCAGGCATCCCTGCAGTTTGCCAGGAATGCACACAACTGCTCTGGGGAATTCACTGGAAACCCACCCTTTTAATAATTCTTCACTAGCACCTCTGGGAATTCTCAAATACACCTACACATGAACCACAGTGATGATTTAGGCAGAGTAACAGTTTGCCAACAAACACAAGCTTTCTTACTCTATCTTCTAAATTTACTGGTTTCATTCCTGTGGTGACAGAGCACAAACTTCTCGAGGTCTCATTCTGCACATCCATCACTCAGAGCCCTATCAAAGAACTCCTCTGCAAGGGTACAAAGGGTCAAGTATTGAAAAGGGATGCATTCTTAAATATCCAAGAAGTGAAAAATGGAAGTTGCTTTAACACTTCTTGAGGTATATTTTTATTAGCAGTGTGCATGCACCACCCACCCATAAAAAAGGGTTTATATCTTTAGGAAATAGTGATTTCTAGACAGGAATTGTGTCTTAGTTAAGGTAATGCACCTTAATGCACATATAAGACAATGATTTGAGTGGCTGCTGAAAGCAGAGAGTTCCTATACTTTAAAACATTTGACACTTTGTGGGAAAGGCTTTGGCAGAAGTTTGTAACACAGCACAGACCCAGAAGAGCCCTGCCTTTTACAGAAATGTAAAATCCTTAATCTTACACTATATAAACACAAGATCTTGTCCATGATAAATGCTTATCTATATGTCTCTATCTGTGACATTTTCCTTATGCTGTTTTCCATATATAATAGGTACAAATCACACAATATATAAAAAGAAAAAACAGTATTTTGTCTGATCAGCGTCTGTTTACAGTAATCAGAGAGAAAAAGAGAATGACTCTTATAATGACATTTTATAGCCTGTATCTAATCAATAAGACAGTTATTTTGAAAGATTCATATAAGTTTAGAATCAATTATGAATGGAAAGGGAAATAAAAAAAGGTGAATATTACTGGCTTGATATTTGCTCATTTGAGAGTTATTTTTTTTTCCATCCTGCCAGACTCCTGTAAGTGATGCTGTATGGGGGAGCTCTGCAATAAATGCTTCTACACAATTATTCCATCCTCAGGAATCAATCTAGTAACTTGAGCATTCTAAAACAGATCTACCATGTTTTCTGTGAATACCAGATGTTAGGGATATTATTTTCAGTATAGTATATACTTTAATATTGTGAAATACAGCTCTTGATATGAGCAACTTTTCTTTTTTTATGGTCCTGAAAAATGTATTATTTAAACATTTAGCATACACAAATAAAAACCAGGAATGTATTGAAAGAGATGAAAATTGAAACTTGAAACAACAAAAACCTTATTTCCTCACATTTTTGTGGCTAAATTTGTCTCATAAACCAATGTCTCCATTGACACAGACCCAACACTGCTCAAGTAGCTCCATCATTAAAGCACAATTAACACCATGTTGAGGAGTACAGTTATAATTCCTGTGAAAACAAGTTGGTTCCTGGCCTAGCACTACTTTTTAAATTTTAACAGTATCCCTGACAATCCACATAGTTTTAGATCAATGTGATATCAAAATCCTCTCCTTATCTAACAATTCTTGTATTTCATATTCAAATGAGAAGTTAAAACAAATACAAATGGGCTCTATTCATCAGGAATTAACAGCCAAATTTAGATTAAAATTTTTGTGTCTCCCAAAAAACAATGAGGTGTTTTATAGATGGAAAAAATAAATAACACCCTAACAAATTCTGCTTTAAGAAAATGCACACTCAAGTCTTAAGGTTCACCACCAAGGAAGGGGAAAATGCAAATTAAAGGACCAAATGACAACGCCTTCATATGTCAATATGCTTAATAATACACAAAATTAATACAAATGGGAGAATAAACTCTTCATATCTTTTTTGAGTTCTTTCTATTTGAGCCCTGTACCTGAGCAAGATATTCCACATATTCATAGGTGGGAAGATCTTTACTTGCAGTGAAAATTATGCTGAACTCCATGGCTATAGAAGCTGCTCTTTACTAAAAATATCAAATATCAAAATACACATAATTGCAGCTTTAAAATATGGCAAAACCAGAGTCATAAAACTTTATCTGTTCACAGACATTTGAACACATCGTTTATGCTCAGGCTTCTTCCTCTGCACAAATCTTTGCAACCCCAGAGATAGATTGTGAGAGAACATTTCTGGCAGTTTGCTCTCCTGATACAGGTCTTTTCACTAAATTCTCTTAAAGGAGCATTTCACCTAATATTCTACCCTGAGTGGAAACATTCCTATATTTCACTATGAAAATTTATATCACATTAAAACATGGCAATACTTCTTCCTTTTCTGCTTCCTTTTAGTACAACTCAATCTTTCAGCTGCTTTGGCAATAACTACTAAAATGCTACAACGAGGACCACGCCATGGAGCCTCTTGGATGAGGCAGATTTTATCCTCCAACGTGCAAATGCATATCCCTGGCAGAATTTCCAGTGTCAACTGAGACCTCAAAGGACTTTCAACAATGTCAAAAGAGCCCTTGTGTGGAGAAGACACACAGCACCTCCCTGTTTGGTGATGAGACACTAACCAGCTTTAGTTCTGATAAGATGCTTTACCTGAGGTATTCAATTACATCCCCACCAGACTGTGCTGAAGGAATATTTAAAGTCTGCTTTGCCCTTGACTCTTGATTCTGCATGTCAAAAACACTTAACTCAAACCCTTCTGGATTACCAATACTGCATTAAGTTCATTGACTCCTGTACCAGATTATCCAGGACCAGATGAACTGATAGCACACACAGATATTGATGCTGGTTTATTATTAGACAGAACCAGCACAGCTTTATGAACATTTTAATTTGTTGGGAGGGAGGTGAGGTGGGCTGGGAGGGAATAAACAGCTCCCTCACACAACCTGCAGACAAATATTTTATGGAACCCTCCGTTGAAATTACCGTGAAAATTCAGAAATTTAGTGAAATAAGAGCATTTTTATTGAGGCTCTATTTGAGAATTTGTGGTGTATGAAGCCACAGAACTGTCCACACTAATCTCCAGCTCCCCTTGCTGGGGCAGCGGCTGAACTGCATTCAGGAAACAAATAATGCACGGGAAACCCTGGGACTTCCCAAATGGGCATCACATCCATGTGCTGTCCGAGCACATCCACAGTGCTCACACTGCTCGGGCTGCAGCTTCCCAGGGGCAGCACCAATTCCCCTCGGCCTCGATCCCAGGGAATCCTCATTTTCTGCCTTAATCCCTCTCACCCTGAAAGTCCTCAGGGAATAGACTGTTATTCAAAGTGGTGATGAATTAGTCTCTAAATCTGGTAACAGCTTTACTCAAAAGCGTAACCAGTCCTTGCTTGCTTACTAGAAATGCACATTTTGTTCAGGCCACCTGCAAAGAGCATTTTGGGCTCTTTCACAGAACTAGGAACTGCTGCTGTTTGCCAACTCTGTGGCCTTTTTTTTACTTTAATAAAATTTAAGTCTCTTTGCAAAAAAAAAAAAATCAGATTTACTAAGTCCATTCTGTCATCAGTTCTTCAGGTAAACACATAACCACACTTGGCACATTTTTCTTTTTTGAAATGTCTCAATAGTTTTCCTAGGAAGGAGTGCAGTACACTCTGTACCTCAGTCAACTGATCTCTAATGCAACACCAACAGCTCAGACTAATGATTCAACTCCACTTCTCATTCCAAACACGGGGTACTCAGGTAGCAGCATCCAACAGAGTCTGGATGCAAGTCCAGCCACAGAAATACTTTCTTTTCCCTTGATCTCTTCAGTTGCAATTTGCATTTTCAGGTAGTTCAGTGTGTCTCTTACGCTTTTGTCTGGACGAGTTTATCTGCCTTAATTATTTTGACATGACAGTAGAGATGCACCAGATAATAAAATGGTTTTGACACAAACATGAGACTATCCCTCAAATTGCTCTGGCCATGGACACACATAGAGGTGTTTTATAGAAATAAAAATCCTATCTCGGGAAAAAAAGGAAACTATACCTTGCAATGACAATTTTTATCTGAACTTAGTGAAAATTTGGAAGCATGGTATATTTTCCTGGTTAAATCCAGTGTATCCAGGAAAAGTGTAATTATGATTATTTGTTTGGGCAAGAATTGCTCCTATATTTCTTTGACTTTGCATGCCTGTCATTAAAACAATTGTTGCAACTGACTCAAAAAAAATTACAAAAGCAAAAAGAAAACAAGCATATGCAAGTCACAAAACATAAAAATAAAAAATACAGATCTATTTTTGATATGCCTCTGACACCTTTTTGACGAGGTATTGACCATTTGTGACCATTTTGCTCAGACTAAACCAATCAATAAATTACTCATCCAGAATGTAAAACTGAATTTTTTTACTCTTACTAAATTGATAATTCACAAGAAGATGAGATTGTACTGCTAAAAACTCACAGTGTGGATACCAATAAAGCCTTGAGACCAAATCACACCAGAAGAACAAATACTAAAGAATTACTACTGCTTCTAGCAACTGAAATAGTCTTTAAATGTTTTGATAGTCAAAGGTAAACTTGACATATTTGTCAATTTTCAAAGGAGTCTGGAGTGATTGGATTCAAGGGTCAGTCACTTTAAGGTCATTGTGAGACCACAGATTTCACTTTCAAATTAAGAACAAGAAAAGTAATAACCAAAACTTCACAAACACACACCAAAAAAAAAAAAAAGGTAAAAAAAGTGAGTAGTTGGCACAGGGATTTGTGAAGTTTGTGTGTCACCCACTGAAACAAATTCCACTCACTAGACATAATTTTTCTGACAAATAACCTTGATAGATAAAGGTAAAGCACACAGACAATTTACTGCTATTACGAAGTTCTTCAAACTGAGTGCCAACACTCATCCTCTTCAAAATAAAGCAGGGAGCACTAGGTCTCATGTTACAAAGTATCTACAATTACAGAACACTTTCCAAAATGCTAACAATAAATCTAAAACAAAAATCAATACTATTAATTTGTGAGATGGATGCTAAAAAAATCAAAGCTGCCACCGTTCTAAAGTGCTAGAACATAAACACAATGGAAATCATAAATGTGCTTTAAAACTCAATTTAAAAATATGAAGTTTTTCTAATCTAAATTTAAGGCCCTTGTTGCTTATTTGTTTTTGTGAAAAAGGATACAGCATGTTAACAGACCTTTTCCCAGTCACAGCAACTGTTGGCATAATGCCCAAGGAATACAATAGCCACATGTTCACAATCTTTAATTATCCAATTAATGTAGTGTCGTTTTACCAATTAGTTCAGATGACCATATGTAACTTTTTACAAATAGCTCTTTCTTCCTATGACCAAAAAGCCAAATGTACCATGGTGTGTTTTTACTAAATGCCCAACTCAAACAGGAGGAGGACTTCTAGAATTACCTGTGTTTAACATACTGTAACTTGGGCCATTAGACTGTTAAAAACTGGTTCAGTTTCTTAAGTAAGTCCAATTTGTGCAGGCTTTTCTTTTGAACCTGCAATCCAAACCCTGTATTTTGTTATCTGCTGTAATGGTAAAACACCATAATGGTGAAGAGATCTAAGCAGAGCCCTCAAAAACCCGCTGGGTTCAGTTTTGGTGGTTTCTCCAGACCAAAATGAAAACCCAGCCCGATACAACACCTGAGTGGGCACTGCAAAACCTTCATCCTCTCAGTCCTGACAGAGCTGTGCCCACCCAATCCTTGTATTGGTCACTGTGCCAGGAGGGCAACACATGTGGAAAAGGGGAAGTAATGGCAGTACATGTGGAAAAGGAGAAGGAATGGCAGCACGTGGAAAGGGTGAAGGAATAGCAGCACAGGTGGGAAGGGTGAAGGAATGGCAGCACACTTGGGAAGGCTGAAGGAAGGGCAGCACACTTGGGAAGGCTGAAGGAAGGGCAGCACACTTGGGAAAGGGGAAGGAATGGCAGCACATGTGGGAAAGAGGAAGGAATGGCAGCACACTTGGGAAGGCTGAAGGAAGGGCAGCACACTTGGGAAGGCAGAAGGAATAGCAGCACACTTGGGAAGGCAGAAGGAACAGCAGCACACTTGGGAAAGGGGAAGGAATGGCAGCACACTTGGGAAGGCAGAGGGAACAGCCCCCCCTTGTGCAGCCACACTCCACCACAACCCCGGCACACTCGGCGCTCCGGCTCCGCTCAGGGCCCGGTGGGTGCCAGGTCACCTCCTGGAGGGCAACGAGCCAGAGCAGTGTCCCTTCATCGACCCTCAGAGGCTGCAGGAGCCAGGATCTCACAGAGGAACCTTGGGAGACACCATGGCTCCTTCCTGGAAAGCCATTCTGATAATCGAACACGACTGAGCTCAGCAGAGCCAATTCTCCTACTCAGGGTTATCTCGTGTTTTACAGCTTCAGTTACACTCTAAGAAACAAAGTCAGGGATGTAGATTGTATTACAGCCTCCTTTTTTGAAGCATATGGCACTGGCCATGGTTGGAGGGAAGAAACTTACATGGAACCTATGGGAAAATTAGCTTCCCTACAGAGTTTAGATCCAACATGTAAAAGCTTTTATTCCTTATATAAGGAATACTTCCTTATTCCTTTTCCTTGCAGTAAGAAGGCTGTGTATACTTAACTGATTTAGTATCTGGTCCCAAAACACAACTTCTAGTTTCTATGATACAAACAATATAAAAATACCAACAAAAATAGAGACTGGCACAACTGATTCCTGAGTACAGTACAATGGAATGCAATAGAAAGCTGAAGATGAAAGAAGAATGTGTGCTTGGAATTAATACAAAGTACTCTGTCATCTGGACACCATGGTATTAAGCATTAAACAAATTCAGAGAAAGCTACTTCTGTCATAGTATTTCTTTGCAGAAGTAAGATGTTATTTTCTCTGTACAATACTCAAATTATAATCATTACTATACAGGTAATTGTTGAAGAAGGGAAAGGTAAAAGCAATTGGTGCATAAAAACCTTGAATTTCTCTTGTCTATACAACTGCATTTAGATGAAGGTGTACATAGAGAAAGACACACAGGTCTTTATTTCTCCTTAATTTGTTTCATTTCTCTCTAAGGTCTCTTTTAATGTATAAAACTGTAAGCATTTTAATGTAAAATTCATATCAACCTAAATGAACAGGTTAGCATTACATCCTTCTGTCACTGTAATTGAAGAATACCAAAAACGTGGAATTGTAAGGCATCCCGTCATAGATCATTTTATTCATAATAAAGACATTATTTCTGCATCTTCTGTTCTCTCCTTTGTTTTCAGAGCCTGTTTTACCTTGGAGTTTCCAGGAAAACAAATGCAACTGGCTGACCTCTGGTGTCTGATACAACTGGAACTGCCCTGGTATGTTCCACACCAAGACTCATCAAGGATCCTCCTAATTATGCACTTATGGAGGAGCTCATCTACCTCAGGAGCTCTGCAGAGAATTTCCTCTGACAACAAGGGAAGTTACACCAACCCCCCCCCAAAAAAGTGCTTTTCTGAGAGATAGAAACTTCTAGGGGATAAAAAAGCTTTTTAATTTGACTTCCACCCTACGTTCTCAGACAAAAAGTAATAAACCCTTTAAATGCTGGGCCCATTTACCACCAGATTCAAATTCTGATTAAAATGCAGCCCTCTGTACTGCTCAGGTTCCAGTAATGCCCTCAGGAGAATAAAAAGCATCACAAATGAGTGAGGCAGTACATGTTGGGCCACAGCAGTGAACTGGGACAGGGAAAAATCCCTGGACGTTTCCCTTGATGGTAAAAGCTGCTACAGCCTGGTTTTTTCTGCAGAAGTTTTTTGAAGAACTAAGGGATAAAGGAGGTACATTTATAAGGTTCTTCAAGATTACTCTGATTACTTCCTCCCTTTAAAACACAGAGTATATTGAAGCCTCTTTAAAAAATTCATACAGTAGAATCATTCTATGCAACTATAAGAAGAAAACTGTCAGACAACATTCCCAATTCAATATTACATTGTGCTTCAAGAAAAGATTTCCATATATTCTAGATTAAAAAAGTCTCATAAATAAATGATAATCCATTCCTTGCACTGAAAAGTGAAAAATAATTTTCTGTTTGCATTTTACTCTGCAGAGTAAAATTTAATCTCTCTTTTAATATAGTTTTTGTATATACAGAGAAGTAAAAAGATGTAACCTTATGAAAATTGATTTTCTTACATGGTTAAAAATATTTCTATCTGTGTTTATCTAGAAATCTTACTTTTATGAGTACTGAAATGTATCACATATTGATAGCTTACAAACATTATTTCAAACAAATTATGATAATGCTCTTTTTTTTTTTTTTCCCAGAGAAGGGAAAAAACCTGGAATTTAACCTTAAGCAGCAAAGAGATAACGATGAAGAAAACAGAAACTCCTCAGAGGTTGCTACATCTGCCCACAGTTCAACAGAAATCTGTCAGTAATTTTATACAATTTATTGTAACAAGACTTCAATATATTTTACATAAATCTAAAATAATATAAACATATACTATGTTTGTGTGCATATTTATAAATAAATTTACATTTTAAGTAATGTGATGTGTTAGTGATGCACAGAATATAAATTATATAGTACAAACTATCTATATCTAAATTCTTTACCAAGCTTCTTTTAGCTGACATAAGAAAACCAAATAAAATGTTGGTTCTCATAAAACAACTATTTTAAAGCCCTGATTTTTTTTTTTAAAAAATGATGAAATAAATTTCCCCTGATGATGTTTAAGTTTTCAGGAAAAAAAACCTACTACAGAATTCACAAGAAAACATTGTAGGCTTGGCTCTTTTCTAGCAAACCAGCAGAAAACAAGGTTAGATTCACAATTCTGTCAGAGGCATCTGCCTCTTACTTGTGAGATGGGAGTAACCTGGTTTAATTCCCTTCCAGCCTGGGGGATTGGAACACGTTGGTGGAGCTGTGCAGTGGCTGAGGGCTGTTCACTGCTCTCCCTCTTACAATTCCACTTTCTGTAAGTAATTAAAGTCTCACTGAAGCAGGTACTGAACCCCTGACCCACTTCGCAGGTAAAAGCCACAATCACCAGGGTCATTCTCACTTTATTTCTCAATTAGTAGTTACTCCACACAAGATAAAACAGAGCCAAACAGTCCTACTGCTAACACACTATTTTGGCACAGCCACTTCGAGACTTTTTTGGGAGGGGGAGACTGCAGGGCACAAATTGAGATGGCATTTTGTGCGTGTTTTCTAGGGAATAATTGAACAATCACTGTGACTGAGAATGAGGGCGATTCCCTGCTTGGACAGGAACCTGGAAGTATTTATTTGACAACTTCCCTGTAATGTGTGAACAGTTCTGGGGGCATTGAAAAGTATGGTGGTTCCTTCCATCCTGGAATAATGCACCATCTTTCTTTAAATATATTCACTTGATGTAAAAATATATTCATTTGCCATCAGTTATTCCCACCACTAGAAAGAAAAGAGTTGCACTGTGTTGTAGACTTGGATTAACACCCCTTAATCAGAGTAAATACATGGGGAGGAAGCTGCAAAGACGTCCCCAAAACTTAGAAATTCTATAATGACAGTTTTCTAGTGTGAGATATGACCCTACAAATGACTTTCAGTAAAACACACAGATACATTTGTGTATCTTTTAAACTGTGATTGTATAAAATCAGCATTTATCTAACCTGGAACTGTATCAGGAAAATAATGTGGAAAAAAAAATGTAATTAGCTCCTAACAGGATGCTGTCAAGTATGCAAATGTAGCAGCAACGTTCTTGTGGGCAACTTGCACAGAGCTTTAAGAACATTTTCAAAAGTGTGAGAATTAGTTCTAAAACGGCACAGAAATCCCCCATTTTCAACGAGAATTCTCACTAATGGAATTACTCTCATCACTTCAGGAAGTGCTAATTTTCCTGCTCACTGGAAGCTTAATAAAAGTGCTGTATTTTGTCCCTAATTGTGATTAATCAGCGTGGCACCGTGAATGGCAGCAACTCCTTTTCAAACACTGCAATTTGCAAAATCTGGCAAAGTGTCCGAGTTATGCAAATTATTGCTAATTGTAGTGCCTGCTAAAAGAAAGGTGTGGAACTCCAGGCACAACGAAACAAGAGGTTCTGAGGGAGGAGGAGCCTCGTGGTCAATGCCAGGCACAGGGAAACACCACAACTGCACAGGGCACCAAAACTTGGTTTGTGCCCCAATTTGAGTCATTTCTCACACTGCACATCTCTGCTGAGAGCAACAGCTCCTGTCTCATCCCAATCCCAATCCCAAATGAGCCCAGTACTCTGCAAATCTCAGCTCATCCTTCCCTGTCCCTGCCCATGAGTTTGGTGGAAGGAGAGGTTCTAAACAGACCTAAATGAGTTCAGAAACACTTGAAGTACTGCTGCAATGTCTACATACAAGTTTGATAAAGAATGAGCTGTATCAACACATCCCTTGCTGATAAACAGAGTCTGTTGTAAAATAAAAGGCAAAAAAAGAGAAATATCGTCATTTACCTAATGGATAGGCTAAAGGCAAATATTTCTGCTTGCTTCTAATAAACACATGATATTTCTGGTCAATCCTAGAAATTTCCACAGCTGCATGAGTCAAGAAAGCTGCAATATCACCGGGCTATGAAGTCTTTAAAAAAAATTTAAATATCCTTATTATTAGGCAAGTATAAAATATTATTTATTTAGAGATGTGATACATCTTGTGACTACCCAAAGCCTCATTTCACATTGCTTTTTCACCCCTAGTGATGCTGAATCCCTACAAAGATGCTGGTAAGTGATTTTATGCTGAAAATAAGGCACAAGAATCTCGTTGTAAGGGCAACTACTAGATGAGACTATCATCATATGGCCCAGTTTGGTTGGAAAATAAGAAAAGTTCCTTGCCCAGAGGGTGGTCAGGCACTGGGACAGACCCCTCAGGGAAGGTCACAGCACCAGGCCTGACAGAGGGCAGGAGGCTTTGGACAAGGCTCTGTGGCACATGGGGACATTGTTGGAGCTGTCCAGTGATCCCTGGGGGTCCCTCCCAGCTCAGGATATTCTGCAATTCCATGAGCTTGGCTTGTTTTTCTGTCCCTGGAAACTGGGATTTTTCCTAACAGGAAAAACAGCTTTCCTGGTTTTTCCCCCCTCGCTAATAAAGAAAACAGCAATTAGATCTCAAGTGTAAACACAGTTTTTCCCAGCCCTTATTTAGAAATGGAACTTGTATTTAAAAAAGAAATATCGAAAGTTTATTGTATACTTACAGAAACTGGTATTAGCCAATAATACCATTGACCAATTTATTTCCTATTCCTTGTTTGAGAGCCTCAAAGCTCTCCTTCAGAAAAGTGGAAACACTTATTTTGGGGGGCACTAAAACACCATCTATTTCGTATTTTGCACAGCAGTAAATGTCCAAGGTCTGCAGTGTTTGTTGAGAGCGTTTCTCCAAAGAGGGTTTGTGGTCATTACTTGAGGTTCAAATGTCTCAGCACAGGAGCCATCTGTGCATCAGCACAGCTCACGAGTCCACAACCCTTTCCCAACTCTCCTCTCCACTGTGTGATGGCAGCGTTCACCCAAATCCAGCATGTAAATAAGACAAAGACTAATAATGCCTTCAATCCTGCAGGCACAAAGGCTGCTGGAGGATGTAACATAGCAACACATTTTCCATTACACCCTAAGATTAATAAGCCTCGTGGAGACCTGGAAAATCTGACAGAAAACAAGGGCAATACGATGTTCATTTCTGTTTCATTAACCACAGGATGAGCTGATGGATCTCTGCACACTTTGTCACTCCACACTCTTAATGGCTCTTTGACATTATTATTCACCATGGGTGAGACTGTGTAACCTCTGCTCACACTGGTGAGCACTTACAAAAGTGCTCCCACTGGTAACTGCTTTAGAGAGGTTACCTGAAGCAGATGGTGCTTCTCAGCTCACGTCAGAGTGGCTGAATCTGACCATAAAAAAGTGTTTGGGAAGGATTTGAGCAACGTGCAGGTAGTTGGTGAAGGGCACTTGAGTGGATACAAAGGTTTAACACAGCAGTTAAAAACTCAGTTTTCTAGCAGGCTTAATACTTGAGTGATAAGTCTTTATCCTCTATTTTTATCTGCATATTTTTAGCTCTGAAGGAACAGTGTTGCAATGCTACTTGTTCAAAGCAAGCAAATCAAATAAAATCAACGTGGACACTGGAGAACAGGAACACAACACAGGCAGCCAAAATGTGCCTGCACAGAAGCCAAACAACTCCATGTAAATACAACACATAACATGAAAAGCCTTGGGAGTGACAAAATCAATTAAACACAAAAAAGTTTACTTTTTTTTTGGAATTATGTATTCCGAGTTTTTCTTGCTGTAGTGGAGTTATAGAACAGTCACAGTTTGCATCATCTTCCTTTTAGAACAGAGTTATGTCATATTGAATTGCAAAATAAACAGCAGCACTGAACACAAGCACAGATGTCACAGCAAAGAACCAGGAATGACCCATTTCTGTGTACTTTTCCTATTTTCACTGGAAATTACACTAATAAAGGACAACTCTTTGCTTTTTCTCAAGGTCCTCTCCCTCTGTGAAGCAAAGATGAGCAGACATTGTGATCCCAGTTTTACAAATAGTCCAAATAGGCTAAAAATATGATATAGTTTCTAATTCCAGCTCACCTTAAGTTTATACAGA
Source organism: Calyptomena viridis (assembly GCA_013390005.1). Taxonomy (NCBI): domain Eukaryota; kingdom Metazoa; phylum Chordata; class Aves; order Passeriformes; family Eurylaimidae; genus Calyptomena; species Calyptomena viridis. The sequence continues at coordinate 96,319 of WEIV01002290.1, forward strand.
CTGTGACGAGCTGATACTCATCTTCCAGCACCAATCCACCTCCTTCTCAGGTCATTGCACACTGATTTTTTCATCATTTTTAATTTAATTTGGCAATGAACAAATAAAAACACCAACACAGTCCTTAAAAACTGGGGAGGGGGATGTTGCAGTCACACAGAAGTTATAAAACTCCAAAACTGTGAAAGTGGGTAGAGATGTCCAAGTGTTCCTCAAGGACATGTGCAAACCCTCGTGTTGGAATTCACACATTCATGTGACTTTTCAACTGGAAGTGAAAAGCAAAGACTGAGAATTTCACCTAATAGAGATCAATATGTAAGTTACAAAACACTAACAAAGGACATCCATCCAATAAATATAATTAATGAACCAGCTTGAGAAAGTTACTATCTGCCTGTAGATATGACACAAATAGGAAAATAAAACATTATGTAAAAATAAATCACTGTGTTCAACTACAGTTTCAGGTTAAAAAAGCAAAATTAATATCACCAATCATTCCGATTCACATCAGAAAACAGATTTTAAAGAAAGCTCTGGCAGAGTGATGTATAAATTATATGTTCAAAATTATAAATTAGATTTCCCCAGACAATCATGGTGATCCCACAAATAGCTTCAGAAATAACTCTGGCTAAGTGATGAGCTTTCTGGAGACTGAGCACACAATTTGAAAACAGGAATTTTTATAAACAACAAGATTCATTACACGAGGATTGCTGCATGAGTTGCAATATAAATTCTGTTTTGAGCAGAATCCAGAACTAAAGTGGATACTAAACTCATTGTGGGAGATATAAATGATGGGCTTTTTGCTACAGCACCATGTCTTTAAATCCATCTGCCACAGCCTGGGACCAAAGTCAGACCCAGCACAAATCCAAAGCAAAGATGCAAAGGCCTAATATCAATCACTTCAAGAAATACGAAACCTCTAGTCCAGAGTTTCCAGATATGATGCAAATTCCCACAATGATAATGCAAAAAAAGGCAGATTTTCCTTGGGAATTTGTAGTTCCCAAGTACAAAGGGGATGACAAGCCGAAGTGGTGTCTGTCTAAGATGTGACACTTTCAGTAACCAACATGTGTACAAGTCCATTAAAGCTGAGTTAGCTCACTATTTTTACATCTGCAGAACAATACTGGCTCTGTTCCTGAAAACAGAACAGTAAAATAATCACAACCTTCAATGTGGAAGGGCTTGGTTAAAAAATAAGAAGCAGGAAAAAAATCTGTTAAAAATGAATTAACTGGATTTCTCTGAAATCATAACTGAACCATAAAGAATCTGAAAGGGACAATGCTGCAAGTGAGATCTGAGAGCAGAACAAGAGACAGACTAATACAAGGAGGAGATACCTGTTCTGTCCATATGTGGGCAAAATGCTTCCTCACATCACATTGTCACAGAGGAAAAGTGTGATGCAAGGCCACCTCTCCTCTCTGTGTATCTGTATGTATGAAACCACTGCAGAATGCACTCACACATCCATCTTTGTCTTCTTTCTTTGCAAACTAATTCCCTATGGAACATGAACAGGACTGCTCATGTACCCATCACTTCCCAGGAAAAGAAAAAACCAGATTTTACAAGTCTGTTACTAATGCTACTTAAAGAAATATTCGTTTCAATGTCACTAATTTCACTGAAGCACCATAAGAGCAAACTTCTGAAGACAGAACAATATAAAAAAAAATGTAGACTCGAGTGACAGCTGAAGAATGAGGGTGATCCACAAGGACCAGCACAAACCCAGCAAGGGAAAAGCAGGTGGACTGGTATCACATTGCTGCATGCTTGGGGTCACTAAGATGAATGTGCACGAGGGTCTTTTGTCCATTTGTGCTATAATTTCCCACACCAAGAAGGAAATTGTGTGCTCTGATAAGCTCAGAGAAGTCCCCCTGGAAGCAGGAGAATTACAGACCTGTATCTGAGGGCAGAATTTGAGTCATTAGTCAGAACTCTCTGCTGAAACCCTACTGAGAATAGGGGGGTTCAGAGGACCAGGAGGATCCAACTGATGGAGCACACTCAGATTTAGTCTCACAGGAGCCCATCAAATACTCAGACATTCCAAAAAGCTCCTTTGTAAAGATAAAAATCTTCACCAAACTAACACACCGTAGTCGTAGAAACTGCTTTCAGCTAAAAACGAGCCATAAAACAGGCAATGCAACTGAATCAAAGTTCAGAGGAGAAAAATAGCCCCAGATTTTCAGAGCTATCTAGAAGAACATACCAACTGCTAACAACCATTCCTCACCAGGAGAGAAAATGAAAGAAAAATAACTTTAAGACAGCTACTGTACATATGGTGCACGTGTTCATAAGGGCCTGAAATCTGCTGAAGAATTCTGTCCTCAGCTGAAGGATAAAGCAGTGAAGTGACTTCAACAAAATTTCCTGTTAGTTTGGAAGGGTTTTGAGGTGTGTGTCCATATAGATGTCTGTGAAATTAAACATGTGCATATATAGATATATATATGTGTTATTGCCTTGCAATTCTGCACTAATGAATGCCACTAGTTATTTTGAGCTTTAAGTGAGCAGTTGATGCCAAAATAATTACAACAGTATTCTGCATCAAATGCTTTTAAATTTCAAACAGTAGGATTTAGCAATATTATTCTTTTAAGGTTGTACCTTCAGAGAAATTATTCATTTCTATGATAAACACGGACCATTTTATTTCAGATTTCCTGGTACACTCTGACTCAAACCCAAATCTGTGCTTTTCATCAACTGTAGTGAAAATTTTTTTCTTTTGTTTTGCTCAAGGACTGACAAGACTCAAATTCATACCAGCTGCAAAGTAACAGCTTAAAAAAAAATCCTCACTATTTAATTCTAACCTCCACTGTATCTGTTGCAGGATAGGCTGGCATTTGCTGTTAAAGCAGAAAATTACAAGAAGGGCCTAATTGACCCTCTTGTGTCTTTGAAAAATCCTGTATGTTGTCTCTAATTGACCCTCTAGATACCTTTATGGAACAATGAATGAATCCTCTGTAAATAATGGACGGTGATGATTAATAGCCTTGGTCTGGCTGGACCTCTGGCTCCTGGAGTTGTGCTACTGAACATTTTTTTGTTTGGGTTTTTTTTTACCATCAGTTTTCTTTACTTGATAAACAAACCGTTTCAAGATAACAAATATCCTGTTGTAAATAATATGAAAACTTAAATAAAGTTAAATGCTACCTCATAGAGTGGAATGAAAAATAAGATTATTGGCAATATTTCCATCACCACTTTTTTTCCTGTTTCAGTAATGTGTCATCAGAACATATGCTTCATTTAAAAGGAAAAAAGTTTAGCATAATTTATATTTTATTATGCATTGTAGTCCATAATAACAATGCCATATTTCTTTCTCTTGACTCTTCATTGCAACAAAAATCTATGCTATAAGATACTTCTAGATTTGGCTTCATTATAATGCTGTCAGAAAAATTATGAAAACATCTCCAAGTGTTTCCTCTCTTATTTAATAACTCTAATGCTTAATGTTTTCAGGCTTGTCAAATTATAAACACAAATATGTTAAGTTACACCATTACTCTGAAATGTCACACAGAAAATAATGTTTTGAAAATAATATTTACAACTCAGTAAAACAACTGGCTCAATGCCAGTCTAAGAAATCACACGCAGCGAGAAATGTGATTTTTCCTACAGCACAATGACATTTGGTGATGCCATCGAAAATCACTTTCTAAAATTCAGCATCCCGTAATGACTGTGTCCAGAAAATAAAGGATATAAATTATAAGTTAATAAATACATTATAGAACTTATAGAAGATAAGTTATGTTTTTGCAATACACATAACTAAGAAACAGGAAGCCCAAGCCAACTCACTTTTCCACGTTTAAGAAATACAACAAAGATGAGCATTTTTCTTTAAATGTGAAAAACACAAGCACAGACTGTGGAAGTTTAGTTAGATGGCCAGTCCTGACAAAATAGTTTAACATTTCAAACACAACCAACTAGGAAAGTTCCACAAGATCTCAAATAAAAAGAAGCAACCCAGGAAAGAAATATATATTTATCTAGTTTTCCATGGCCCAAACTCTCTTGGATAGAAGCTGGAACATGTTGGCCTGTTTAAGATAAATGTAGGACCTGAGGTCTCTCACTCAGAGAACTTCAGTGAAAACCACCATAATTTTATCATGGGAGAACTGACTTGACCAAGGTCACAGAGCATATCTGTAAATTCAGCCTTCAGCTAATCCCAGCCTATCTAAACTAGATGGGCAGTTTAAATCCGACAGCAACAGTTCTCACAGTAGATACTGCAATTAATTGCAACTAAATTGAAACGTGAGAAATGTTCTTTTAAGGCTCAGATTAATACAATACATAGTTAATAATGGCAACAAACCTTTGCTTGTTGAAATTTGCCTTTCTCATTAGTACAGTTTAGTTTCTTATGGGCACTTATCCTGCTCTCCCAGGAGAAGATGATTCCCTGACAGTTGCCCCCAATAAAAATGTGAATTTTTGTACAAAGACTGTACAATTTGGGCAAGTTTGATGATGACTGTACTAAACTGCCTGCAAATAAGCAATAACTATGGGGGAGGCTAACTGGGAAGCACCAGTATTTCAGCAGTTCTTTGATTTGGTGTAGGGGCAGAGAAGGATCTAAAGAAGGAGTTGAAGTCAATCATTATTGGTGTCATAAGAGGCAGCAGTATGACACTGTATGGACCATGGTTGCCAGTGGTTTTTATCCCTATACACATAAATTTCTGAATTTCAGAGAGTCACAGAACAGCTGAGGTTGGAAGAAACCTCTGGAGACCCTCTAGTCCTCAGTGCTCAGAGCAGAAGCAGGTTGTTCAGGATTATGCCCAGTTTGGGTCTGAATAACTCCAAGGATAGAGAATCCACAACTGCTCAGACAACCTTTTCCCATGGTTTACCACACTCAGAGTAAAAATGTGGGGTTTGTGTTGAAGTAAAAGTTTGTGTTTCCTTTTGCATCCATTTGCTCTTGTCCTGTCACCAGATTACTGTGATCAGTTCTGGCTTCTTTACTACCACCATGGGGTATTTTGCAGTTTAAATTCATTCAACAGAAACCCAAGTGCCAGTCAAAGATACACATACATGGCCTCACACCCAAATAAAAGCAATTTATCCACACACAATTGTCCCATTTACTTGTTTATGAGCTGCAGTCACTAATGCAAAATAAACACAGAGATTTCACACGTGGGTTTGAGATGAACTTGCTTCAGACTCTGGAACACCCAGTGCTCATTTGCTTGGGCAAACAGCAAAATACACAGCACAAAATACAAAATACACCAGTGTTATAATTACATGTGCTGTGGTTATAAATGACACTCATTACCCATCACCAGCAGGTGCCCTCTGTCACTGTGTTGTGGCCACTCTGAGCCTGGAACACGAGGCCTACCAGTTGTTTTTGTGGTTACTATTAAAGGTATAAAAACCAAGCAGAGAAGCTAATTTCCTTGTCTGACTAATAGTGAATATGTGGTGTGAATTTTTGTAATAATAAACTTTACCAAAATCTAAGTATAATCCTAGAAATGTATTTAAAAGTTCTTATTTATTATGATTGAGTGGAAGGTAAGTTTTCTGAAGGGGAACCTTTGTGACAGTGGTTATATTCATATAAATCATAACACAATTTACAGTAGGAAGTTGTTTATCTAAATAGTAGAAAACAGGAACCTTTGTACAACTGGGGTTAAACTAATTGTGCTTTAATGAAAAGCAAAATTTCCATACAGCTTTGTTACCTCAATAAATAGGGGTCTTAGTGCCTTTCATAATCATTCTCATTGTGCCTCCATAGACTGATCTGCTTCCACTAAAATCATGGTTAAAAAGCACATTTTTCTTTTAATATCTGAGAGAATAAAGCAATTCAGCCATTAGGTCTGTTTCAGTGCCTGAACATCATGGACTATAATAGATGCTTATACTTCAAATAATTTTTTGTTCTCAACAGCATATACTGAGCCCAAACATTAGACACTTGATTCAATTAGAAACCTGACTGCTAAAACAGCACATATTGGTTTAGTTCCAAGCCTGAATATCAAAATGAAAACTGATTATTTCTCTTCAGCTTTTAAAAATACATCTTTAGCTCCAACTATTCTCTCAGAATCCCATGGCCTACACACAAGTGTTTTCACAGTTAGTCACCCACAACAGTCATAAATGGATTTCCAGAACCACAGGACTCAGTTGTACAAGTTTTATCCATCTCTTAAATTAAAAGTTGTTCCTTATGGTGCTGATGGGACACAGTCTCTAGTTCTGCACGTCTGGCACTTCCCATTTGAAGGTTTCAGTGCAGTTGCTCATAACTTTTGCAAGCCCTAATTGTTCTCACTGAGGTTTCCCATTACACATGGGGGGGGCACAACTTACATGGGAAAGTTCAGCAAATGGACTTTCATCATTTCCAAAAAGCCAACGTGGGAAAAATACGTTATTTTCAGAAGTTGCAAAAAATTCTTTCAAGTGTTTTCTGGGAAACCTCCAAGCCCCTAAGGCAGAAAAGGACCTCATAAGTCCCCCATTCCAGCCCAGCAGTGCAGGAACATTGCAGTTTGCTCAAGTGACAGCAGAGCCAGTGTGGGAAAGCCAGCAGCTTGTTCCCACTGCTCCAAGAGTAAAATGTAGGAAATTAGAGCTGTGGCTAAGTCAAAAAAAAAAAAAGAGTAAAAGAAAATCAGAATAAAACTTGGAATGGGAAAGACAGAAAGAAGGTGCTCAGAGAAAAGAACAAAAGGACAAAAGAAGGACAAAAGAAAGAAGGGTCAAAATAGGTCTAGAAAAAAGAAATCAGACTTTTTGGGAAAAAGGAATAAACCAGGATAGAGAATATCACTCAGTTTAAAAAAGTGAATGGAATACACAATTCAGTTTCCATACTATTATTTCAGAAATATTTGAAAAATTAATTTAAATATGGCACTTAAACATTCTTTGGTTGCTTGTTGAAAAAAACAGCAACCCATTATTACAGTTAGAAGTGAGGAGATAATTGCACAGGACAGTGTCAGTACTTCAAAGGAAAGTATCCAACACCAACTAATAACTCTATAACGTTTTCAATCCTTCCCTCCATCTTCCTATTATCCAATGAATATTAATAAAAGAATAAAACAAAATCAGATTCNTCCAGTGGAAACACTAAGAGGATCATATTTCATGATTATACTAATATTTCTATCACTTTCTTTTCAGCATGCCACACATTACACAAATCCATACATTCTTTAGCAAGAAACAAGTTTAATAAATCAGGCCTTTTCAGTCAAACATCCTGGACTATCCCCAGATCTCTGCTGCTGCCAAGTGACTGATTCAAGAGATGGACTAAAGTAGACACACAAAAGTACAGATACTTCCATTAATGGATGATCCAAATTTCCCTCACCTGCATATCATGACTTAATGTGAAAGCCTGAAGAGATTAAAGCAGAATTTACACTACTATGAATAATATAAAAACTATATTCTGTTTAAAAGCTTCTGAGTGTGAGTTGAACAAATATATTAACGCAGCTTTCAGAGATTCATTCAGGTTGAATGTTAGAATTTATTTTGAAATGAGCTTTGTATGGCTCATATGTGAAGTACAATTCTACTTGTGGCTGGCACTAAAACTATTAGTATGTAGATTTTAATTCTACCTTCAGTTTTATAGAGCTTACACTGTCTGCATTGTCCTTCTTTTAATAATGGCAACTTTTATGAATTACATGTGAAGCACATCTCAATGCTGCAGGTAAGAGACAAACTAAGACCTACACATATACATCTAAATCATTATTCTCTCCTTTTATCATAATTTGAAAAACCATCTCCTTGTTATAGTGGCACAGCGATCTGGCTATTGTGTCTTATTGCTCAGTATTGAATTTATAAACAGGGTTTTGGAGGGCATTTAGTGTTTCATATTATTTCAATCACATCAGTTGAAAATTTGGATTGAAATTATTCAGGCAGTATGTAAAGCTCTTCTATAAAAGATAGCTGTACATTAACTCACAATTAAATGATGGTTTTAATGAAATTATAGTGTGTGACAGGTTAACGGGCTGGTGCTGAGAGGCAAATGTCCAAATGAAGCCAAGACGTTGATTTTCAAACTGACAAATCTTAACTCAACCAGAACATATAGTTCCATTAACATTATAGTTATTACACAAAATAATTTGGTTGAAAAAAATATATACCAGACCCAGCTGGCAGAGCATCAGAGAAAGCCCAACCTCACCTGTCCCAGCAAAGACAAACCCAATATTTGTGTCACACATGGGCTTTGGTTTAGACCTGGAGGAAGAACTACAAACCTAAAACCAACGAGTCAAACACCTGCTTTCTCCTGAACAATGTCTTTAAGCTTTACTTTTATCTGTTGTTCTCAGTACTAAGGTCGAGGCAGCAGTTTCATCACTGCTTAAACACATCAGAAACTGTTCATGGGGTCTCCAGTCCCAACCTCTGCTTATTTTTCCCAAATTCTACAGCACAAAGTTGAAGAAAAGTGTTAATATTTGAGTGAGGGATTTCTCTTTTGGAGCAGCATCTGTGGATGGCGTTAAAGACATCATTCCAGCCAGTTAATATTTCAGACTGTCAAGATACAATCTTGCTGCTATATACAATTCCACATATGGGAGTGAGATGTTTAAAAGGGCAAAACCCTTCCCTCTGAAAAAGTCCTTCTGCCCAAACTGTTTAAGCACAGGTTAAATATCAGCAAACCAGAAAATGGGACACAATGACTGGCAGAATATACAGAAGTGAAAGTGAAAATCTTTTCCTTGAACATGGCACAGGGACTAAGCTGATGTCTGATTTTTGGCATGGCCAGGAAAACAGAAAAAAACAACAGAGGTCAGAAAATCCACCTGTAGCAATATGAGTTTTTCAGTAACTGGAAAAATAATGGACCACTACAAAGAGAAGTGAAATGCTGGAAACTCTGCCTAAATACATTATTCCCCATCCTCATAAAGGAAACAACTCATGGGAGCTNAGAATAAAACAAAATCAGATTCAGCAAACACCAAATTTAGATTGTTTATGAAGCCTTCACTCTGTTTGCTGGTGTATGCAGACTGTTAGAAAATTTTTTATTACAAGAGAATATTTGACTACATCATTTTGTCTCTTGGTTTTTTGTATTAGCCCAGGTGTTTTTAGCTAATTATTCTACTAAGCATATGTCATCATTTAATATACTTATCCTATGTATATTAATACACCTACATTAATAATATATTAATATATATTATGATATATATATCTATATTATATAAATAAATGTTTTATATATTTATAATATATTATAATATATTNAATATATTAACGCAGCTTTCAGAGATTCATTCAGGTTGAATGTTAGAATTTATTTTGAAATGAGCTTTGTATGGCTCATATGTGAAGTACAATTCTACTTGTGGCTGGCACTAAAACTATTAGTATGTAGATTTTAATTCTACCTTCAGTTTTATAGAGCTTACACTGTCTGCATTGTCCTTCTTTTAATAATGGCAACTTTTATCAATTACATGTGAAGCACATCTCAATGCTGCAGGTATGAGACAAACAAAGACATACACATATACATCTAAATCATTATTCTCTCCTTTTATCATAATTTGAAAAACCATCTCCTTGTTATAGTGGCACAGCGATCTGGCTATTGTGTCTTATTGCTCAGTATTGAATTTATAAACAGGGTTTTGGAGGGCATTTAGTGTTTCATATTATTTCAATCACATCAATTGAAAATTTGGATTGAAATTATTCAGGCAGTATGTAAAGCTCTTCTATAAAAGATAGCTGTACATTAACTCACAATTAAATGATGGTTTTAATGAAATTATAGTGTGTGACAGGTTAACGGGCTGGTGCTGAGAGGCAAATGTCCAAATGAAGCCAAGACGTTGATTTTCAAACTGACAAATCTTAACTCAACCAGAACATATAGTTCCATTAACATTATAGTTATTACACAAAATAATTTGGTTGAAAAAAATATATACCAGACCCAGCTGGCAGAGCATCAGAGAAAGCCCAACCTCACCTGTCCCAGCAAAGACAAACCCAATATTTGTGTCACACATGGGCTTTGGTTTAGACCTGGAGGAAGAACTACAAACCTAAAACCAACGAGTCAAACACCTGCTTTCTCCTGAACAATGTCTTTAAGCTTTACTTTTATCTGTTGTTCTCAGTACTAAGGTCGAGGCAGCAGTTTCATCACTGCTTAAACACACCAGAAACTGTTCATGGGGTCTCCAGTCCCAACCTCTGCTTATTTTTCCCAAATTCTACAGCACAAAGTTGAAGAAAAGTGTTAATATTTGAGTGAGTGATTTCTCGTTTGGAGCAGCATCTGTGGATGGCATTAAAGTCATCATTCCTACAGCTTCCAGCCAGTTAATATTTCAGACTGTCAAGATACAATCTTGCTGCTATATGCAATTCCACATATGGGAGTGAGATGTTTAAAAGGGCAAAACCCTTCCCTCTGAAAAAGTCCCTCTGCCCAAACTGTTTAAGCACAGGTTAAATATCAGCAAACCAGAAAATGGGACACAATGACTGGCAGAATATACAGAAGTGAAAGTGAAAATCTTTTCCTTGAACATGGCACAGGGACTAAGCTGATGTCTGATTTTTGGCATGGCCAGGAAAACAGAAAAAAACAACAGAGGTCAGAAAATCCACCTGTAGCAATATGAGTTTTTCAGTAACTGGAAAAATAATGGACCACTACAAAGAGAAGTGAAATGCTGGAAACTCTGCCTAAATACATTATTCCCCATCCTCATAAAGGAAACAACTCATGGGAGCTGCCCTGGGACAGAGACCTCCCCTCCTTGTTTTTAAGCTTGAAACCACTGAGTGGCCAGTGACCAAAAGTGGTCACCATGCAGTGATGACACCGTGCAGATGTAATTCTGCTGCTGTGCCCTGAGTTCTGGTCTCAGCCCAGCTCCACCCAGGCAGCTTTTCCCATCCCAGGAACCAGGAATCAGGAATCAGGCTCTTGGAGAGGCAGGGAATGGCCACAGGGGCTTTACCCTTTCACCCCTTCAGGTCAGGATGACACTGCAGTGCTGGGAAGCCTACACTGTGCTTCCAAAATTTATAGTTGTTAAGGCCAAAACATGATGATCATCTAATTTTATGATCATCTAATCTGATGTTAATCTGCTTAACTCAGATCACAGAATTACACACAGCTATTCTCATCCACACTGCACCTTTTTCCCCCTCTCTACATTTCTCAGTCTCTTTTTTCTCTTTTGTTTTTTAAGTACAAAGAAGACTCAAATACCCCACCTGCCAGTTCACCATTAAAAAAAAATACTTACCTTTCTAAAATTAAAGATAATCTTAAAGAGAAGCAGCACATCCAGTTACCCTGTTGCCCATCCTGGTAGCAAATCAATGTCATGCACTGGGTAAAAGTAATAGAAATTATATGATCCAAGGCACATTTTAAGTCTCAGTGTATGTAAGGCACTAAACACTAAAATACAATTTATTTTACAGATTACCTTGAAGTAATTTTCAGTCTAGTGCCACCTGAGCTCTAAGAGCTTCCTACACCTGTAACAACCACAGACACTCAGTCATCCAGAGGTGCATTTTCCAGGTTACTAATTGTCCATATATTGCTCCATATAAAGTTTGCCTTTGGCCACTGAGATGTCGATAAAGTCTGTGAATATTTCTGCTGGATATGTAGATAAACCTATCCAGTTACCCAAGTCATGTCAGAACATATGAGATTTGATTAAAAAATACCAAAACACAAAACCACAGAAACTGCATTGGGTTTGAAATTCATGTTTTGGAGCAAAGAACCCCACATGTAATGATCTTTCTTTTTAATTTCCATTGAAACCAAGACACCAAGTATGTTGCCATCTGTCCACAGCAATGAAGAAAATGAAGGAATGCCAAGTGGTCAGGGAGGGAGCCAAGGAATCACATTCCCTAATCCAAATCTCTGGTACTGTACAGTTTAGGAAGTGAGCCATATTCAGCCCACTTTCCTTCACCCACTTAACTAAGGCATGTGAATCTCACAGGAGCTGAATTGTCTTTGAGAGACTAAATAACCATCAAGGAAGACAAAGCTTTACCAAGGCACTTCAGGCAAATTTCTAAAAATATATAGAATAAATCATCATCACAGATCCCACACAGTGGGTACCAGTAAAAAAAATTGTATTTACACTGTTCACTCACAGCCTTTTCCTTATTCTAATGCTGAACTTTCTACAAGGGAATCTGAAGACAGGATCCATGTAATTGTCACATCAGGAATTACTGGTCTTTATGTACCATGTTTCCTTCCTTTTTTACAAGCCATTAACAAGACACATCACACTCCAACGAGCAGTGAAAAATGAAATCACAAAATTCCAAGGAGCAACTCTGTGGAACTCTTTGCTACAAGGCAGAACGTTCATGGCACAAGTGAAACATTCCTGACTAAAGCAGAGCCATTTCCTTCGTGTTCTTTCCAACTTCTTCCAACTCTGCCTTTGCTCTAAACCCAAAGGATCTTTGGAAGGAGTTGCTCAATCATTTGCAAGTTGAGACAGGGCTGTTCTTATGAAACAACACATGGCTGGAGCTAAGACCAAGCAGAACGTGGTTTGGAAGAACAAAGTGAAACCACAAATATAATGTAACATAATTCCAAAATGTACAGAGCATAATGATCCATATAATGTTAAAATGTTGGTAATGTCTCTTGATATTATTTCATCACATGCTAGCTGCCATTTCCTGAAAACTCTTTGAAGGATTAAATAAAAACATATGCTATGAACACCCACCGTGTGCTGTAACAAATCATAACTAACTTCTTAGTTTGATGAAAGTTTCCACAGTGCTCAGTACTGTAAATTAATGTCACAGCAGTAAACTGCTTTGGAAACAGTGAATGCCAGTTAGTTTCATATTAGTAATATGAGAAGTCTCTACAGGATTTAGAGCTGAAACACAAGTGTCTTCTAAACATCAGTTTTGAGAAAAATACAGTCATAAAACACTATCAGCAGCTGAGTTGATGGAAAAGTGCAGTAAGACAATTAACAAGTTTATCTTTTCAAAATAAACACAACGTTTGCCCCTGGTGTAAACAGGCAAACCCAGAGATGGGCAGCACTCAGGAGGATTTAACCCATCAGTGCCCTACTTGGAAATAAACATTTTCTCTGAAAATGGCCACTTCTGGAAGCAGTACTCAGCTAAAGGACAATTTTTCCAAAACATGTTTTAATAAATATCTTTCATTATTTGATGCATTTTTGTTATACTTTAATTTTTTAATTAATTTACTAAAGGCTTGGCCTTATATAAGGCCACGAGTTTCACAAGCAGATAGATCTTTTTGAGCATCTTTTGATTTCAGCAATTTTAAGTCTACATTTCTCAATTTCTGTTAGGATAGAAATACAGGTAAAACATTTTAAAATACAGTCTTTCCAACACTGCTTTTCAAAACAACCTAATGCCCCAACCTATCAGCTGCTTCACAGAGAAGCAATCCTACCATTTTCAGACTTTCTTTGTAAAATAATATCTCCCCTTCCCTAAGTGTCTTACAGTATATTCACTTTTCCTCCGCACTGTAAACCTTATTAAGTGCCAGCACAAATTTATGATCATTTAAAAATGAAGTATCTAACATATCAGCATGTAATATCTTTACCTTAACAGAGCATCAAACAGGCAGAGAGACAAAGTACAAAGTGCCACAGTGAAGTTCATGAGGTGGCTTGAGTGGCATTGAAACAATCAGTGAATGAAAAGAATAAACCAGGAGAAAATAAGCAGACAAATGGTCAAATAGCATTGAAGTTTTTCCAAAGGTTTCACCAGAGGTGGAATTAGGAAAACCTAAGAGTTTCTGAGAACCTCACACTATGTATGACATGAACTCCACTGGAATGAAAAAATAAGTTGGAAATGCCCTGAGTAGAATGTGGGGGTTTATGACAGTGAGATGAAGAATTACATCCAGCCATTCCCAATGGCAGAGTTCAAATCAGTGATGGAGTTTAGGGATGGAGGGAGCAGAAAAGAGGTCAAGGAACAACTCAACATTTTTCATCTTCTACGACCAGTCTGACAATTCTGAGCCTTCTGAAGAAAGAAGGATAAAAAGGTTTATTTGTTAAAGAAATAAATAAGTGTTGTTTAAATACAAGATTTATATTTAAGTAATATTTATGTTTTAGCTCTAATTTATGCACGAAGTATTATGCTTTCTGCATATTATAAACTAGTTTCATTGAGTGAATTTAGTGATGTGCATCACCTTACCATTTTGAGGATTTTAACTATCTTAACACAGAGCAGTGTGACAATTCTCAGGACATCAGAAATTATTTTCTATTGCTTGAATTTATCACAGAGTTTATATTACAGAATATTTCATTTTCTTGAAAAAACTTCTTCCAAGTAATTAAATAAAAAAAACATTATCTGCTACATTATTACCAGACAACAAAAAGCTCCAAAGCACTCTTAAAAATATGTGGGGTTTTGTCACCCTATTTTCATTTTTAATAGGAGCTGTTAATTGGTTAATAAAAAGTACATCAATTGTTAGAAGTACCTTCTAATAAAGAAAGCAAAAGCTAAGATATGACTAACACACCATAACAATTTTCTGCAAGTGGTAAGTCATTTTTTCCTATTTCCCTTCCCAGTGGAACAAGAAAAATCCACATTCTCGTGCAGTCTGTGCCCTGACACACTGCTTATCTGATGATGCACTGCTTTGGGTCATTTTCAGAAGCTGCTATTTAGAGAGAAAGGAAGAAATAGTAATATGGGAAAAACATGACAAAACAACTTTTCAAGTGCACCTCTTAGGTATGATTCACTTCCAAATGAGCAGAAATAAATAATCCCAGCAATAGAGGATCTTATGGCATAGAGGTTTTTTTNCACTTTCTTATCCTGCTCAGACTCATTTGTTCTCTGCCTCAGGTTCTCCTCTCATAGCTGCCCATTTCTTAAAGCAATTCTGTGCCTTGCCATTGCCTCTAATAACTGTGCATAGGTACATCTGCATAAATAGGGTATGAAAATTATCATCATTACATGAAGCTTTAAAAATTATA
>WEIV01002291.1:3322-30401 GCA_013390005.1 Calyptomena viridis
GTTTTTTTGTTTTGTTTTGTTTTGGTTTTTTTTTTCTCACAAATAAACGAGCTATAAATGCTTTGTTGCTGTTGTGTTTTTTTGGCAGAAGTGCAGTGGAGCAGATGTCTCCACATCAGTGTCAAGTTTTGCTGTAGAAGCTGTGGTTTGCTGATTTACCTCTGGAAGTAAGCAAGGCTCTAGGTCAAAATTTTATTCTTCAGAATCAACTTATTTAATGATGACATTGTTATGGTTAAAAGCTACCACTATTTCAAAAGGTTGTCAAATTGTGTTGGTTACTTAGTACCTTGGATTAATCCCTTTTCAAAACAATGTTTGGTTTAGAGATAGATGTTTTGGGTGTTTTGTAATTTCTTTATGATGGCCCAAGTACTTTCTTTCCCCCTGCAGTTTTTGTAAACTCTAAATGGCACCAGATCATCAGTTATTTGGTTATGATCCTAACTAAAATGTGCTATTCAAGATGACATTGATGATTTACAGTTGACTTCTTATTTACTAAATGTAGTGATAAATGTGTTGGGTTTTTTTCCCCTAAAAGTGAAGAATTGCTAACATGGAGGGATAAATCCACTTATTTTGTGTTTGTTTTTTTTTTTTTGTTTTGTTTTGTTGTGTTTTAGTTGTTGTTGTTTGTTTGTTTGTTTGTTTGTTTTGTTTTTTGCTTGTTTTAGGAATTAACTTTTTTTTTCCAATTTGATGTTTAAATTTCTTTGCATTCACCTCTAGATACTTCACGGCTTTGTTTGGATTATTTTTTAGCCTCTAAACATTTGAGATGCCCATACTGAAAGTAGGAGAAATCTTATATGAAAAATTGTTCCTTTTTAATTGAAAGAACAACTGGTAAAAACACTTAAAAGCAGAAAATAAAGTCAAGTTTCTTACATGGGAATGTTGCACTTGAAGGGCCCTAGAGTAACCTTCTGTAATCTGAAAGCTTTTCTTTTGTTTTTTAGGATATCTGGAGAAATAGAAATGTCTACAAAACATAAGGTTTCTGCCTTCTAATAAATTTTTATGACTATCCATTATTTAGTAACCCTTTAATATATCTGGCTTCTACAGCATCCTGCATTGGCTGGTAGGAAATAAACTGCCTTTTGTTTTGTGGTGCCTTGAAAGAGGGCTTTCTAGGAATCTTTCCTCCAAATTAAACTTGGTAAGAACAGGCACCATACTTGTCTTTAGCTTACTAGCAAAAAGGAAATAGTATTTACCTTCTTTACTGAAAAGTCCTTTAATTGTAATGTTCATTGATTAATGTCTGTTCAGTGGTCCTTTTGCAGAGATTTCCAGAAGCACTTTGAATCTACAAAATAGAATGGATTTCACGGTTCATGTGATATCTGAGGAAGTATTTTGTCATTGTCTGGCTGGGTTTTTTTCTGTTACTTTAAGGGTGCTTGCATTATGAGAAACAGTATATAATGTTTCCTTGTTCAGCTTTTTTATAACATTCATGATTTCTGTAGCAAGCTAAGCTGAAGAATTCTAAAGCTGTTCTTGGCAGCTTTTCATGTAATTGACCACCTTCGTTGCCTTCCATTGTACAGTGTTTTTAGCTTAATTTTAGTTTAATTGTATATTTTTGAGATAGGGTGAACAATCTGCAGTACTCAAGGTGCTCAGCCACCACAGTTATATAGTTAGTGTCATAGTAATTTATTCTCTATTCCTTTATAATAATTCCAGAAGTTTTTTATCCTTTTGGCTTCTACTGAAAAGAGACTCCATTTTCTGTTTTTTTCCTAAGAGATGATAACTAGTTTACAGCTTATCATAAAGTTATCGTAGGTTACTTTGTTATCAACATTCAATTTCATTTCTTGTTTTGTCGGCTGTGCCCCTCTTTTCCATTTAGCATTACTTTTCATTGTTAGGAATAATTTCAAAGCATTATTAAACTTTGATATAACATTATGCTTTTCCTCTTCATACCATTTATTGAACATGCTGAATAATACAGAGCTCAAGACAGATACTCGAAAACTTATGAGTGCTGTTTATTGTGGAAAGGACTGCAAGTTCTTCTCTTTGGTTTCCCATCTCTAGTACACAATCTTCCACAAGACTGTTTTTGATTTTATTTAATGATAAGTTAATTTCTTTAAGAAATTTTGAAAAAATGAAAGCATTTTTGGAATTCAGGTAGTAAGACCAGTTTATTTCCTTCTTGTGTTTTACTTTTAAAAATGCAAATATATTTGTCAAATACAACTTTCTTCAAGTCAATACTTACTGTACACCATTACATGGAATTCCACCTGCAGTGCTTTTCTGATGGATGAAATTTACTTTTATAAGTCCTTTACATCACTAATTTTGTTTAGTAGATATGTTATAAATTGTTATATGGTGCTACATAATATATACATGGGGTAAGGATTAATAGAGATGGTACAGCATGTCCACTTCCTAGAAGTTTCTGTCTGCTGGCCATGTATTTGCCTAACAAGGCCAAGAACCAACACTGTGACTTGACAATTCTAGATAAATGCTGTGGTGAGGTCTCTTATTCCATCAGTGTCTCCAGTGAATTATGCCAATGCCAATATAATCATTCCCATCTTCACTAGTTCAGTGAGGACAAATAGGTTCTCAGAGCTAACCTGCAAAAATATATGTCATATATGTTCTCTGTGGGACTTTCTGAGTGTCTTTCATGGTCCTGATGTCATGTTGCTGAAATAATGTGTGAATTCAATTGTGTCTGTATGTTTGTTATATTATTGGGTGTTGAAGGGGAGTGGTGATATATAATACAACTCATTACAACACAGTTCTTCACAGGGTGTGAAAGACTGTGAATGGTAAAAAGATGCTCTTTAAAACATTAAAACACTTTAACAGAATATAAATAAGGAATTGTCAAGCTCATAGATTTGTCTGCAGGAATAAACTCCTTTAACCTAATAAAACATTAATATCTCTTGCTCATTAACATCAAAGCAATACTGTGAATAATTGAAAACTGTAGATTGTCATCATCCCATAGTAAGGAAATATTTTCTGTTTATTAGTAAATAGCAATACAATAATTTTTCTAAATTTTTTCATTTATCTCCATCCAAGATGCTCAGCATAGTTCTCTGCTGTCTCCATGCTGTATTTTCATTTTGATGGGTAAATAGAAGCTGTGAACCAGTGTGATTAAGGCCATAGGTTTATAATTTCTGTAGCTTATTACTATTCTTTAGCAGCAAACATACATATAATATAAAGCAGGTATATTTCGTGTTTCACTGCATCTTTGCTTTGCCTGGTGTCCTGCTGGTACGGACAGCTTCATAGGAAAGACCATTAAGTGCATATACTTGGAAATGTATCATTTAAATTATTATTCTGAATACCATAAATACGTAGATCAGAATAAATAATTTTCCTGTATGAAGTTTTTGTGAGAGAGGCTTTTACATACAGATGGTCTGATACTTTAATCACTTAGGGCCACATTCAGTCAAAAATATAGACAGACTGTGCCATGTTTGGTTAGCAGATTAAGGCAGGCTTCCTAACTTCTTCAGGTGACTGTAGCAAGAGAAAGAGTGAAGCACTATGCCTTGCATGCCAAAGAGCAAAGCAGGGAAATTGTCTGTGTTTGCCAGAATTTGTGAGAATCATTTTTAATCTTGTAATTCATAACAATATTGCTCATCCTGAAATATCTGGAACCATTGTATATAGAGTTGTTAAAGCTCAGCCTGTGGAAATGTCATGCAGACACTGAATTTCTGGGTTTTTCGTAAGCAAAGTCACATGTAATTAAATTTGCAAACTGATTTTAGTGCTGTTGTTCTAGTTCAGCATTTGTCACTGCTAAGAGCATTTGCTGTCTTCATAGCTTTTGTTTTTTGGCATACTTCAACAAATGTTATTCAAGTCTCAGCAAACTATATCAAATGTATATATCATTACCAGCTGGAAATCCTTTGACTTAATTAACTTCTGTGCAATGTATTCAGGTCTTCACACGGAGCTTTTCACTTTTTGTTGCTCATTGTATGAAGCAAGATTTATTAGGTCAAATGCTATGTGGGGATGCACACAGGGACGGTAAAGTTGTAACCTGGGAAGATGCTCTTTCCAGCCCATACTGTATGGATGTTGCTTAAGGATCCTAGGTACTAACTGATGAGTCAGAACATACTGCTTATGGTGATCCTGGAAATCTCCAGGTTCACATCACTGAGATGTGTACAGAAATTCAGGCACTGCAACAGAAATGTTGAGGTCATGGAGGATCACGCTGTATTTGGGATGATGATAAGATCAAGATAAATTTGGAAAAAGAAGGAAAATTTATGTTTCTGTTTCTGAGAGATGTAGCAGTAGTGACATTTTTTGTGGGGATAATTTACTGAGGTTAGCAGACTTCCTTAAAATCACAAGACGGGGAGTTTTCCAAAGTGTTACACTAAACCTATGGCAAGAGGATAGCAGAGTAAAAATAATTTTTTTTTTTTAATTATGCCTCTAAAATTATTTTACTTACATTTCAAGACCTGGACAGAGTAGTAATTCTGATGGTTGGGGGTGGGGGTTTGGAGTGTGTGTTTCTTGGACTTTTTGTTTCTTTGGGTGGTGAGTTTTTTTGATGCATATCTTGGATAATCCAGAAAGTACATTTGTATATCTGGCTGTTATAATACCATATGTGAAATTAAGTTCTGCATTAGGGATCACTTGACATTAGAGGCATTTTAAATATGTGTGCTTTAAATGGTCATGCAGATGTAGTAGGGCTTTTGCTTTATGGTTTTTTTCCCTGTTTGCAATATATGGTACTTGAAGCGTCTTGGAAGAGCAGAAGGGAGATTGGTACTCTTGCTGCTGATAATTAACAGTAAATAAAGTGACAGGGTAAAACACATGGAGGAAGCAGGAGAAGAGGATTGACATTAACAGTGTGCTTGTGGTTTTTGCCAGCCCAAATGGTACAAGAGGGAAATCTGTTTCCCTATACTGAACCGCAGGAGTGAAAAAGAATAAAAAGTTATAACTGCATATAAATACACACCTTTGAGAGAGGTTGTTTGTAGGATGGAAGCCAGAGAAATGAGAATTATGTAAAACAGTTCTTTACCTTGCTGAAAAAGGAGTGATTGGTAGAATAATTACATAGCAAAGGGCGGTGAAATGAACACTGAGGAAACAGATGTTGTAGCAATAATCTGTTGGGAGCCCAGAAACTCTATAAACAGTGTGAGCGATAATCCATTGGAAATGATTGAGGAAAAAACAGTAAATGTATTGCAGCACTCTCTATGGAACTACACACAGATTTCCCAGTTATTTTCTCAAGTATTGTCAAAATGTAGCAGTACAGTATCTTCTGTATAGGGTGTATTTCAATGAGCTGCTACTTTATCTAAATGACCCCAACAGAGAATGCTGTGCTGAGTATCAGCAAGTGAACCAGTTTCAGGATTTGACGGAGCAATGTGTGATACTCTAGATCACAGCTGTAAATAACAGAAAAAACAACAGTTAGATTGTGTGTGAGCAGGTATTTTTAATTGCAATTTTCAGAGATTTTTTTCCTGTTGAATATTTGAGGGTTTGGTCCTCTGTAACTAAGACAACTAACTGCAGATGCAAAAATTTAGAAGAACTTAAAATTTTGCTCTGAAATTAATTCATTATTGTATGAGGACTAAGGACCTAGGCTTCAAAGAGAGTATCTTGCAGACCCTAAAACGTAACTCAAATGTTTTGCAATGCTAGATTAATTTATCTTTTAACGGGACTACTGTTTAGCAGTATGTGACAGGTTGACCCTGGCTGGGTGCCAAGTACCCGGACAGTCTCTCGCCCCTTCCCTTTACCGATAAGATGACAGCAACTCGGGGGTGCTAAGACAAGGCAGTTTAATACAAAAGAAAAAAAAAATTGTGCGTGCTCAGGAAGCAAAGCAAAGGAGAATCTAATCTCTACTTCCCATTCCACGAGGTCAGGTGGCGTCCTGAGAAGCAGGGCCCTACGCGTTGGTTGTCCCTTCAGCAGGCAGCCATCGGAGACAACCCCGTGCCCCCACCCCTGCTGTTCTTATATATCTGAGCTGACATCATATGGTCTGGAATATCCCTTTGGTCAGTCTGGGTCACCTGACCTGCTCGTGTCCCCTCTGCCTCTCCCTCACAGCAGTCAAAACAGTGGAGTGTTATCTCCTGGCACTGCTAAGGCTGCTGGGGCTCGGGTAGACCCAGTACACAGTAACAATAACAACTTTAAAAATATTTTTAATTCTTAGTGTGATAGAATAATCCAAAATAATTGTTATTTGCTTGATTCTAATCTGTTGCTCAGTTTAGGTGTTTCCTTGTTTTTTACCGTGCTCAGTAATTACTCAAAACCAAACACAGAAGTCCTGCATCTGAAGCACATGAAATGGTCTGTGTTATGTGCAGTAAGCTTCCACATATTTTACAGAGACAGTCCTCTGTGTTTTCTTTTCCCACTTAGATAGATTTATAATTAATAATGATCAATATTTATATGTCAAAGACTTCACAAACCCTTAGTTTGAAAGACTGAAGCCGGCAACACTGTAGGAACGTTCAGCACTCCCTTAAACATTAGCCCCTGTTGGCAAATGGCAATTAGCCTAGTAATTTTCCTTGATGTTTTATAGCTATTGCTAATATGAGGGAAATTAGTTGAAAAGCAACCAGTTTGTTGGTTTCTTTCTCTGCCTGTTTATGGAACTAGAGAATTGTTTTGTAATACTTCATGGTAGATGTCAGTGTGAGTGAGGACTGCATGTGTGTGATACTTCTGCTGTTTGCAGCTATGGTATTGAAATGGAACAATGACATATTTTTTGCCTGGCACCTTAGTTTATATATATATATATATAAAATAAATAATAGAAAAAAACCTTATTGTCACTCTGCTGTGTTCAGCAGCACCTTGATGACAGAAATTGCGTAGGTTTGAGCCTAATACTGGCTTTTCATTTCTCTTACAAGTCTGGCCTTTTTTTATTTGTTTATGTATCTTTTGTTTCAAGCAAATGCTACATTAGTGTTGTGGTTTTAAGTAGCCAGAGTTTTTTATTAGCTGGGGGGGCTAGGAGAGAGGCTTCTTTAAGAAGCTGCTAGAGTTTTTCTCTGCTCTAAGCTAGCCAAGGTCAGGCAACAACGCCTCTGTGATAACATATTTAAGAAGGAGTAGGAAAAAAAAAAGCTGGCGCAGAATATCATGGCCACTTAAGAGACAGGAGGGTGAGGAGTTTGATTACCACCAAGGTCAGATAAAGGAGAAAGAGAAGATGCCTTAAACACTGGAATAGGGCCCCAGCAATCTGTGAGGAATCATAGGGGTGAAGATTCTTCAGTCTGTGACCCGTGGAAAGACTGGGAGATTCTTTCCACGCTGGAACAGAGACATGCCGGAAAAGAGAGGCTGTGATCCTGTGTTTGGAGCAGAGNGTTGCTTGTAATCCTTATCACAAAAGTCGGGGTGTTTTTTTCCCTCCTCTGAGAAATTTTAGATCTATGTGTGGGCTCTCGGCTTTTAGCCAGAGTCAAACCATGACAATTAGTAAGATTATTATCAGTTCTTAACACATCTACTTGCCTATGGCTATTCACTTACTGCTGATATTGCTGAATTGGCACGTATGTGTCACTGTCTAACCTGAAAATAATAAACTCCTCATATCGGTTCATACTAATAAACTGATAATTTTCAATTGTAATATTTGTCCAGTCCTCCTGTGAAAAACTTCATTGGACTGTTACTTTTCTTATCCTTTTTGGCACTGCTGTACTTGCTTTACTGTGTTTTCACATTCAGTTTTTGATCCTTGCAAAAAACAGCAAAGACGAGAACATATTGCCATTTTTTGCACTTTTTTCCAAATTTGAACACTGCCTAGGCTTGCATCACTTGCTGCAGTTTGTGTGGTTCATAATACATGAGCTTTTTTTTGTGTCTTTTTTTTTTTTTAAATCCTATTTGCTTTCCTTTCTCAGGAATATTTCTTGCTGTGCTTTGCATTGTATGTCCATAGCATTGCACATAGCACAGTGAGGTTTCTGTCAACTTCTTCATATATATTATGCAAGCACTAGTGGTTGTAAACTGTTGCAAAGGAATGTAATATGGATTGTATTTTTGTATAATTTTTCCAGACAGAGTTTTTGACTTTGCTTATTTGTATGCTATTACTTCAGAACAGCTTTTTTACAACTCTCATAAAGTTTTTGCCTGTAGCTTTCTCTTACCTTGTAGCATCTTAGATTGCTTATAAGATTAGAAAATATTAGCAAACTTGTCTGGTATATTCTGGTAATTATTGACACACAATGCCAGGATGTGTCTTTGTGAGTGTTTTTGTCCAGAACAATCTGATCACATTTCATGTACTCAGTAGTCTGGAAAATTTTTAGGCAGATGGCAGTACTTCTGGAATATGACACATCCATAACATGTTACTTTAAGTTAACCGATACATTATTGCACATTAACAAAAAAGAAAGGAAAAAGAAAAAATTGCATAAGAACCAGTTCGATGTTCGTTGAGAAGCAGAATTATTTTTTTATTAGTGCTCAATAATAATTTGAAGTGCTATGTGAAATTGCTTTTTTCCCTACAAATTTCTCTTCTTTCAAAGACTCTTTTAATATTCTTAGCGAATACTGTTTTAGCTTTCTATTTCTAGAAATTGCATAGAGTCATGAAGCTTGACTTAATAGTGCCTATAACCTGATCTGTGTATCATACTTTCTGCATAAGGCAGGAACAAGTTCCAACAACTAATTTAAATGTCCAAGCCTTGTAATAGTGCAGTTCTTGCCTTATATTCTAAGTGATCACAGGATCAGAAGTATAAATTGTTTTAGTTTACAGAGGTTGTTGCTAGACACATGCCAATTTATGCATGATAATGAGGCAATTCGTTATTGTATGTTAATCTGTTATTTTTCTTTTTTAAAAGTATAATGAATGCCCGATAGGTTGAAATACATTTGCATAAACTATTATGGGTCAAATTCATGGATCTTCTCTTTTCTGAGTTTGTAATGAGACATGAAAATTGTAAAGAGACATTCTAAATGAAAGAGGTTCTTAATATGATTCTATGAAAGTGTCTGTGAAATGTGTTATGGGAAATGGAACAAAAAGAGAACAAGATAGTGTTTTCTCTGATAAGAGAATTTTAAAAATAACCAACCAACCTTCCTTTTCAGGACAGCTTCTTACACTCTTTCTTCTCTCACTGAAGTCAAACTCCATTGAAGTGACCTTCAGGAAAAGATCAGCAATGAAGAAACCAATTGGGAATTTATAAAATTTTATTAGTTTATGATGTGAGACAGGGAAGACATCTGCAATATCTCAGTCAATAGACAGAGGGATTTGCTGATTTAATGCAAAGAACGGGCCAAGACATGGCTCAGAGAGCTAGCACCCACAATATGGTGTTGCTTATGTCTACTGCCTCTCTTTTAAACAGTGTATAAACAAGATTCAGGGCTTGTCACCACTGTCAAATTTGCCAGATTTATTGATCTGAGGGCTTGGAGAGTTTGGCACATGTTGGTTTTGGAGGCGGAGAATGGTGTCTGACCAGGTTTACTCACCAGTGTAGATACAGGTTAAATGAGTGGCTGCAAATGAAGTTATCAGCTCATCTTTGTTCATCTTTGTTAGCTAATGGTGAATTTATGTACTATTTATTCTAGTTTAGTGTACACAATGTAAATACTGGATTCTTTGAACTGAATTTTAAAACTTGCACCTGTCTGTGAGTTTAGCTTATAATTTCTGAAAGTTGTTGCTCATACCATTTTATATTTATGCAATCCATAGTAACAGAGAGAATAAGAAAATAGAATATTTTTTAAAGTGCTGAGCAATAGCACAAAAGAATAATTTCTGTTATAAAAGACTGTTGTAATTATAAGGTATCTATCAAACTCTATAATGCCATAAATATTGGTAGAACAATAATTTATTTTAAAATTAAGACATTCTGAATAATATCAGAAAACCCGAGTTATTGGACAATTTTCCAGAAGCTCTCCTGAAAAAGAACTGCTGGATTCATGCTGTCATCTTCTCTCAGTGATGCCTGGTGTGCCAGAGCAGCTAAAAGAGTACATTTATCTCCCTACACCTCATTTGAATCTCTTATTAATGCTGACATCTGTTCAAATCTTAATTACCACATTACCACAAATAGTCCCATGTCAAATCTAACCTAATTTAAAAATAGCTCAAAAACAGAAGTGCAAAATGTGTCTCTATGTAATACAATGATGTTTTATTAATAAAGTAAATGAATACATCATTTGCATAGTATTGAAAACATCAAGATGACAAAGTTTTTATTCAGTTTATGTCACTTTTTGGCACTAAAATTTATATTATAACTTTTGTATCTGTGAAAACTGACTCAAATGCATTGTGCTCAGAGAGATGATCCATAATCTACGTAGAAAAACTGTTTTTTATGATATACAGTAGTTTTCTAGTTATGTGTCCCTTGTTGATACCTTTTACAGGACAACTGCAAACATTATTATTAAAACACTCTGAACCCCCTTCCCCCTGTCCCAAGACTGAAGTATTTTTGTTCCATTTTTGATACCTAAATATTGAGCATATTATCAAGTGTTTGAAATGACTATTTGGGTAGCAGAACCAGAATGTTAGAATATTTCCTGTTGTCCAGAAGAATAAATCGGTGGCCTTTTTTTCTTGATTCACGTGTTTTCAGAGGCATTGAAAGACTCTTAAAGGCCATTACTAGGTGTGTGCAGCTCCAGATGTGTTGGCCAAAAATTATCGCACTGTTTCTCTCAGATATTCTCACTCATCTTTCTGAGTGCAATTGCACACTGCCTTCGCTGATAGGCTTAGCCTTGGCCTGTGGTAGGTCCGTCTTGGATCCAGCTGGCATTGACTCTGCCAGACTTGGGTAAGCTTCTGGCAGCTTCTCACGGAAGCCACCCCTATAACCCATCCCTTACCAAAACCTTGCCACAAATACACCCAGTCAGATGCCAATTTGTGGTTCATAACCCTCTGGGTATAGAGAAAAAAAGTTGTAAAGTGTTTGCTGCTTCCCTTTCTAAAAAATCCCTGCAATACAGAAAATCAGTGGTCATCTAGCAATGTTGTTACTTCTATGTGTCATCATGTCATTTTGTGCTTCTCCAGATAAGGCCCAGGTATCTCAGCTAGACAACAAATTTTTGTGGTGATCTAGATGAGATCACTTGAGAGCACTTGTAATGTAGGGATTTAGACCTTTGTAAGATGGAGGATTTCATCTCTGTTCTCTGGGTTGTTTTCAATCTATAAAAAGGTAATAATTTACATGTTTTTGGTGAATTATATGATTGTGATTGTCAAGAGAAGAACAGTGTTGTAAATCAGTGATGTAGTCGATGAGAATTGGTCAGTTAATGTCTGTGCTTTAGGAGTTCAGGCCACACATGGTAAAAACTTGTGTGATTTTAAATACATAGGCTTAATGACTTTTCTGATTATTTAATCTTTCCTCATAAATATATTCAATATTTGTATCCTGCCATTGGATAAGCTTCTAAATACATTTTTTTGTGAAAATAGTGTACTAGGTACTGTAAAGAGATAAAGAGCGGTAATGTTTATTGTGTAGTTTGAAATATATAACAAGCTGTACCAACATTAAAGATTGTGCCTTCTGATTTTGTAAACATTATTTCCCCAAAATGAAAGTTTTAATTGTGCTTTAAATTAAATGTAAAGGACAGATAGACTGTTATGTTGCCTTCCAAGTTTATGCATACACTTATATTTAGTCTGCAAGCTGAGGACACTAATACATTCCTATAAAGACTTAAGTCTTAAGGTAAGCTTGTGAAGAAAAGGAAAATCTCAGCTTAGGTCTTATCTTACGTTTTCAGGTCTCTACAATATGATTTAATGTTATCTACCAGCTTACTGTTAGAAGACTCAGATGATGTTTTCTTGGAAGGTTTATGAAACCAAGATTGTGTATTTCAAGAGATCTGACGAATGTTGGTATTTGGATAATCTATTGTGTATTCAAAATACTGGCTTGTCATACATCAGTAACACTGATTTTTTTTCTGTAATGCCTTTTGTGAATAAAAACGTGTAGAGAATCTTCGGAAGTTTTGAATGAGACAAATCAATGAGCTGAAAAATCAAATAATGCCTTCCACCTAAAAATTACATTCTCTTGAGGTATTAGGAATATAGAATTATGACTAAAGCAAGCAGCTGAATTTGCTGTTTTCTTATCCCTTTCAGTAAAAAAAGAACACATTATCTTAATTTTCTCTGACTCTTAAGTTACTGGACATCAATGATTTTAAAAGAGCTAAAGGAGTGCAAATATGAACGTAAGGTGATGTATCTCAAACAGCTTTTTTTTTTTAATGCTAAAAGAATAGCAAACAAGTATTTGCTTTTATTTTTTTATATCTTTTTGTTATGCAGAAATTAACTTATGTCTATGATCCAGTGCATGTTAGATTCCTTCCTCCAAAAACAACATAAAGCTCTTTTCTCTCACTGTCCAGATAAAGGTACTGAAGGATGCAAGGGAAACAAGGTACCCTTACCCTTGGCAAACCTGATCCATGCTCAATTAAATACTATGTTCTTTGGCTCAGCATTACTCTGTTCTAGACTACATGTGTAAAAATGATACTGGGGTGTTGAATAGTTTCTGGTTTGGGGTGTTTTGTTACATTTAGTGATGAACTTTGTGTTATTTATTTTTTATTTTTGCTTATTCTAGCACACTTTAACACCAAAATATGCCATTGTGTGAGCAGAATTCTCTTGTAGTGCAGGATAGCTTGCCCACAACTAATGAGTAACATCTGAGAGGGTCAAGTAAAACGAACTGATGCTTAGAGTCCATTTTGGATTACCAAACCTTTATTGTGTATAATCTCATGGTAGCAAAATGTTCACTCTCTAGCCCACAGCTGGCTGCTGGGGGGAAATAATCTGTTTTCATGTTTAAATGCAGTAGATTTTTGATAGCTGGTGGAAACAGAATATTCAGGGATGGCATAGTTTACGAGTTTAAACTTTCTAATGGGTATCTAGGTAATTGCTTGCATTTCCTTCTTAGAAGCAAGTGAACGAGGCAGTGCACAAAATTGTTTTCTAATTAATGAGCCAACTACCTCAAAATACACCCACAACTCTTAATCCCTTCCAATTTCTGTCACCTTGTATCTGCCTTCTCATTCCTATCAAGAGCATTTAAGAACACATTTTATAAGTCACAGTTTGATGTTGGTATTGGGAGTGCTTAGATCGATGCCACGGACTCTGCCTCCAGAGGAGATCAATGTATTTAATGCTTAAAACTTAGTGTGTCATCAGCTCTTTTGTTTTAGAAATGGTAATACAAGCCTGCAGCACTGAGGAACTGGCTGAAGGCTTACACACTTGAAATCAGCAGCAAGTCTGTTGCTCTGATTGTAGTGAGTTGTTGTAGTGTGTTGTTGTAGTGTGTTGTTGCTGATTGTTACACCTTTTGGATGGATTGCTTTAGTGTGTGTTTCCTTTTTCATCTTTTTGTGTGTCAGTCTCTCAGAAGTTTGGAGAAACTTTAAAAACAAAGTAGAATTCAGTAAATATGTAGATGACATTGTGACATTTGGTGTCCTAAAAATGAGGTAAAGTTCTGAAATGGAATATGGAGCTTTAGCTTTTCTTTCCCAGCATTGAAGTATTTTGGTGTCCTGGTCCTATTTGCTCACTTCTATAAATAACATATAAAGTCTCATGTCACTATATTGAGAAATACAGTCTATATGTCTCAGCAAGTAATTGATTAATTATCTTTTCATCTGCAGTGATAAAAATTAAAGATGTATAAAGTCAGGTTCTGGATATATGTTCAAGACTGGCTATCCAAAAGTTTAGTGAAATAGTTGGAGCTGACCATTGCAGTCCCTTAACAAGAACAGGTTGCAGAGAGTGCTGTCCTGAGGAGCAAGTGCTTTCTCAGGAGCTTGTCTTAGATCCATCACATTTTCCCACAGGACTTAAAAATTAGAATGCCCAGGTGGCAAATAGTAAAGCTTGCTATTCCACTAACAAATTAGCACAGTAATTCTGTTGTCTGCACACACTTAGGAGAAATTTACTCCGTTTGTGAGTATGATCCATCTCCTTGGTCTTGACTGTCCTGTATAGGTGTCTTCAGTGCCTGTGTGACTCAGTTGATTGATTTCTGAGACTGGATCTGTACAGGGTCATGAAATATCTCTTGTTCCTCATTCTCTGATTATGTTCACCTCTGTGTACCATACAAAAAAGACTGACTGATTTTAGTCCTGGCAGTGATCTGTTTCTTATAAATTATGTTCCACTCTGAAATCTTGGGTAATTTAACAGCACGTACATTCCCATCTCAGTCTTCAACCATAGAGCTTGTGTTACTGGAATCACATTTTTGAAATGGCTATTTATTCAGTGTTGTGTACTGCAAAAATGAAAAAAATTCAAACTAATTATTCTTCGTTACTTGACTGTTACTTTGATTTGATACCAACTGCCGATATTTATCATTACTCCATATTTGGCTTCTTTTCTAGGCATACTGGTTACCTTTCTTTCCAATTCAGTGCTTTCCCAGTGCCATTGAATATTCAGTCTCTTCATTCTCTTCTAATTCTCATTCTTTGCTGAAAGAAAATGTCTGTTCGTTCATCACAAAGGCGCAGTTGTCTTTGGCTTCTCAAGTAGGTATTGCTTTTCATTGAATACAGAGAAAGTGTATTCTGAATTCTTGTTCACTGATGTAATCGTATTTTTTGCCTGAATATGTTAATTGGATCCCATCTCCTGTGCTTCACAGTTTTTTTTCCTGATTATCTGCCTACCTGTGCACATGCAAAATTGTGATTTATAGATGTTCATACATAAAATATCTAAACGTACATTGTTTGGGTTTTTTCCCAGTGCAAAACAGTGCCATATGAATTCCATTTTGCTTTGCCACTGTTTTGTTTGTTTGGCTGCCTCTGGTCTTGTCACCCTTGGCATTTCTTTTTAGCCTTTAAAGAATAACCTTGTTGGCTAAGCATATATAGGGAAAGAGATCATCCATGAATCTGGGTTATATTTATCTAATGGAGCATCTGTTTATTGTTGCTGTTCCTGAATTTTTTGTCCGTCCTTAAAAGACTAGATTGTCATTTCTTGTATCTCTGAAAGATGTGCATCTTTGACATTACAGTGAGCAAATAACCTCAGGTCGGAAAGCATCATGAGATTCATATCCCAAGAAGTAATTTTCCACCCTAGGCGTCAGATTTTTTCACCTCTGAGAAAAAAAATCCTGCATTACATAACCAAAACCAATTAGCTCTATGTTCTCTTTCCATATGTAGAACACTGGTTTTAAGTCATCATTATTAACACTAATCGCTAAAAGTTTAAGTATTACTATTCTTAAGTAAATGTACAAATATTGAAAAAAAAGAAGGTGGAAGAAGTAGCTTAGGTAAAAATGCTTTTACTTAGGGAAAAACGGGCATGTCAAAGCATTTTTACATGCAGTATTTTTTTCTCATCTATTAAAAAAAATATAAATTTTGATTGCTACAATATGTATATATATATATATATTTATTCCATGTAGCATATAATAGAATTATGGGTAAGGGGAAGCATATGTTACAGTTAGCTTATTGAGATTACTCTTTAGATTTCTGTAACTTTCCATGTGTAAACGGCACCATCCAACTAATGTTCATTTCATTACTGAAAAGTATAGAAGTTATTTATGTTAAAATGCAAATAGTTTACTAGGACAGCATAACTATGTGGGAAGAATAAATTACATGCAAACATTTTTGGTTTTCATGCCTTTCTTACTGATATGAAATATTTTTTGAATTCTCTTTTAATTTAGAGATTATTTATTTTCAGTATAAGGATCCAATTGCTATGATTCTCTCTTCCATTTAGCCATGATTAAGAAGTTCTGCATCCTATACAGCTGTTGTTAGTTTTCTGTGTGCAAAAAACTGCTTTTTACTGACTTTATTGATCCATGATGCCTTATACTCTGCAAGAAAATTTCTGTAGTTTTCAGCATTCGTAAGCAAATTCAAATAGTGTATCTCCCTCTGCCAAGGTGTTCTCTCTTATGGGATGTCACAAAATAATTTTCAACAGTTTAGAATTAAGAGAGTGTTTTGTCCAGCCTGCAGGTAATATGTGCTCTTTTCAAGATAGTTGTGATGCTTTTCTGTGTCCCTAAGAACACGGTCACTCTTAGTAAGGCATATGAAACTGTTTTTGTTCATCATAGCAAGCTTTTCTCCTTCTGCTGAGAGTGACTTTGCTAAATGTACTCCACCGAGCATAAATTCCATAAATCAAAAAAAAGTGTTAGAAACCTTCCCTTCTGATCTATAATTTATGCTGATCTGTTTTCCTGATGCTCAGAATGTTGTTTCATTGCACTAGGTTCTCCTTCACAGGAAGAAGTACTCAATTCTGGATGTAAACGTGTGTTTGTGAGTTCAGAAAATAGCAACTTCTAATTTCCTTTGGACATTAGGTTTATGAAAAATTTACTTGTCCCTGACGTAGACAAATAGAGTGCCCATGGTAGAGCATGTGGTGGCTGTGGCTTGATGGGTGCACTGTTTCTCACTTAGATTTGCACTCATTCCCTACAGTAAGCATGTTCAATTCAGGTAGATTACATCATTTTATAGATAAGGGCAGTGAAGCTGATGAAGAGTCTAGAGAGTAAGGCATATGAGGAGCAGCTGAGGGGAGCTGGGGTTGTTTAGCCTGGAGAAAAGGAGAGTCAGAGGAGACCTTGTTGCTCACAACCACCACCTGAAAGGAGGTTCTAGTGAGGTGGGGGTCGACCTCTTCCCCCAGGAAGCTAGTGACAAGAAGAGAGAATGTGGCCTCAAGCCACGCCAGGAGAGATTCAGGTTGAACATCAGGAAGAATTTCTTCACCAAAGAGTTGTCAAGCATTGAGCAGACTGCCCAGGGAGGTGGTGGAGTCACCATCCCTGGAGATGTTCAGGAAACAACTGGACGTGACGCTTAGTGCTGTGGTCTAGTTGATAGGGTAGTGGTTGTTTAAAGGTTGGACTCAATGATCTTGGAGGTCTCTTCAAGCCTAAATGATTCTGTGTTGTTTCTGTACTTTTTTTATGACAGCCGTTGTATTTGACATTATTACTGCACTGCCCAAATAAAAAGAAGCATTTCTGTTACACTTTGCTTTCATTATTTGAGTTATTTTAAAGAATAAATGTAAATTGTGGTTCTGTTGTTGGAGTGTGCTGCAGTTGAGAGTTTAATTCTACTCTCCTGTTTTTTCATCACATAAGCAGTAGCTGAATTATCTTGTTCACATTCTCTTTATATTACATTTATTTAAAAATCAATAAAGAAGCCATATTAAATAAATAGTTTTTTTAAACTGTGTGGTTTGTTTTTTCTGTATTCTGTCTATGCTGACATTTTTCCTAGGAAAACAAACCAACAACAACAAAAATGCTGTATATCCCTTGTTACTTTGTGGTAATGTTGGTTAAGGAGTTTATTCATGAATTTGTTAGGATGGCTTTCATGTAGGTAATAGAATTGTTTACACAATAGAAGTCAGTTAAATCTGAAGCTTTGCGAGTTGGGAAAACTTTCTGAACTGTTACATAGGCTTTACTTGCAACCGTTTTGTAATAACTTTCTGAAACAGTATGGGGAGTGTATAAGAGAGATTTGTTTTAAACCTGAATAATGTTTGTAGCTAACCCACACCATACTGTCGAACAAAGGTTTTTTCCTCTTAACAGCGACCTTATATGTTTTAATTAAGCTTTTTCTTAGGCTAATTTATTTTTATAACATTAAAATGTAATGACAATTTTTTTTAACTTAGACCATTTTGATTCCATTAGCTGGAAACTGAATTTGGTCGCTGATGTTTCAAAAACATGTATCACAATTAAATGCTTTGTCTCAGAGCAGTGTGTTTTCAGGAAATTGATTTTTGAGTTAAACAGTGAACATGGTAAATCTGGGAAGCCTTTAATATGCTACTAGTGCTATTTATTATCTGTCAGATAGGAAATGGACTTCTGTGTTTTGGAATGAAATCAGCCTTTGCTTCCTGATTGAAGAAAATCTGGATACAGTGGTTAAAAAGCATAGTAGTAATCACACTGGGACAAATCTTTCAAGCTGGTTCTTATGCTGGTGTATGGCTGAGAAACACCAGAGGAGAATTTCTTTCTCTTTCTTCCTGATCAGTAGGAATGGACTAAAAGAAGGTGCATTAACCCCTATTTCCATTATACCTAGAAAATGGCACAGAACATTACCGTTGGTTTTGGCATCAGTTTTGTGTCTTTATTTCTGCATGGGACTATGAATACCTACCTAGCCACCATTAACCAGTCGTCGGTGTTTTATGTCACATAAGAACTGGCATTTTTTGAGCTCATTTTGTTCTGTTTATTATACCAGTTATATCACGACAATTAAGCAAGCGAGAATATAAAGAAAGCAAAGTATGTTCAGTTGAATCAACTGGAAAATTCAGCACTGTCACCATTTAATGGGGACAGTGGAAGCAAATTAAAATAAATTCAATATTAAATTGTTTGAGACTTGTTTGAGTATAGAGTTTTATTAAAACAGAAAAAATAAAGATATATGTTATGTATTAAAAACACCCTTATCAAAA
Source organism: Calyptomena viridis (assembly GCA_013390005.1). Lineage (NCBI taxonomy): Eukaryota > Metazoa > Chordata > Aves > Passeriformes > Eurylaimidae > Calyptomena > Calyptomena viridis. The sequence continues at coordinate 22,041 of WEIV01002291.1, forward strand.
CAATATAAGAACCAAAGAAAAAAACCCCAAAATTAAATCAAGGATCTGACATAAGAAAACATGAATAGCCAGCACACAACAAAATAGTCCTTCTTGATGAAATAACACAAGGTTTTTGGCTTGAAGCAAAACACCGGCTTGCAAGCAGGTGTGAAGGGTATAAGAGGGGTTTCAGAGCTGACTCCTGGTGGCTAGAGGGGGTATTGGAGGGAAGAGGGGGTCGGTGAAAACAGGGGCTTGCACAGGGACTCCCACAGGGACTTCCCAGGGAACAGTGGGAGAAAAGTTAGAGATGGAAAGGGAACGAGGCTGGATAAACCTTAGGAGAGCAAACTGGAATTGACTTCCCCCCTCCCCTTGGGATTTGGGGACCTGCGGGGGCAGGACTGGGCTTGGGGACCCCAAGAAGCTTGGGGGAGATGGGAAGAGGGGCTAGCTCCCACCCCTGGGATTTTTGGGGACCCGTGGGGGTAGGACCAGGAGCTCCTGTGACCCTGATGGGGATAGGGAAAGGGGCCCCAAGCCCATGCTGCAAAGAGAGAGAGAGGAGAGAGGGAAGGGCAGGGTAAGTTTTTGTAGCCCAAACTTGGAATTTGCAATGAGGAAGGGATTCAAGTTGACGCCAGAGCTCCACAGTGTTTGGAGAACAGTCTCTTAGGTCCTGGTATAGCCAGCATGTGGTCAAAGATGGTGGCGTCAAGATCCCAAGGAGCAGCAAGTCTGTCCAGCAGCGCTACGCAGCCAAAAAGAGCAGTAGCATCTGGACTTTACCGGTTTTATACCCTTGGTCCTGGCCCAGAATTCCTTGTATCCCATGCATGCATGTACGCCTCTTTTCCCACACTTTCCCCACCCCAGGGGGGCGTAGCTTTGCACGCCATTGGTCTGTCTTCTCCCTGCCTTCTTCCGGTCCCAAACCGTGGGAAGTTCCTTTGTCTTTTGCCATGTGTTCTGGTTCAAACATGGCAACCGCCCCCCCTCAATTCGGGCACTCCATGCCACCCCCCACCAACACAGTGGCCTGGGGGACCACGGTTGCAGGACCCGTGCCGTGGCCACGGCACTCCCGAGTGCTGAGGGGGCGGCGAGCGAGCCACTGCGCGCCCACACCGCGCCACACGAACGGCATGGCGAGTGGAACAGAATGACCCGTCCTGTGCAAGGGACAGCAAGTGCAGGCGGCGGCAGCCGGCGGCAGCACGGAGCCACAGGCGCCGTGAGCAGCGCTGAGCCCCACAGCACGGGACTCATTGAGCGTCACCCGGCCCAGGGCAGCCGTGGAGCCCCCCAATGTGGGGAGTGCTTGCAGACCAGCAGCTCCGCTCTTTGGCAGCACCGGGAAGGAGGCAGCTGATGACAGCGTGAGAAAAGGGGGGGCTGGGCTTGCATCCCCTGCTTGTAAGCAAAAGGGGAAAAAGTTTTCCATAAAATATAACCATAAGAACCACCATGGTATTTGGCACATATTCAGCTACCAAGGAAAAACTTGAAATCTCCTGGTTTGAAACATTTCTGACCATAGTTTCTTTTGTGTAGGAAACAGAAAGACTTGAAATAATTTTAGGTCTTTAACTTGAGAACAAATCTAAGTAAGAATATATGATTGTTTGTCTTTGCTTTTGGTTTAAAACATGTTCTGATCGAAGTTCTTCACTGAGTGTCTATTTAGACTTGTTTTTCTGCCTTTCACACATTTCTTTGTCATTACATTATTTTATTTTTTTACCTAATTGCCAGCTGGATTTGCTAACCGGCCTGTCAGGCTTCAGGCTTTCATTAATTTCTGGAGCTTTTATTTATTTATTTGTAATTAGGAAGAAACTTTCTTGTGTTGTTTTTTCATTGATTTTAAAAAGTTCTCTGAAAGTATCTAGTTTGGTTTTTACTGAATTTCACAATGTCTTAGGTTTGTTGGTTTCTTACGACGGTCATTCTTTAACAAAAGTCTCTGCTTCTGTGATGTGAGTAAATGTTCTGTTTTTTTTCCTGTGTTCAGTTCTTCGTATGGTGTCTTGTATACCAAGGGAAGGTCTCAAGATGTTCAGATAATTGTCCACTTACTCTGGTAGTAGTAGCAACTGATACACAGAAATAATAAATACACAGAGACTATTTTAAATTTATTGGAAGTCCTTATCATAACCAAAGGTGTGGGAAAGAAAGGTAAGAGAGGAGCCTGGAATAGTCAGCAGGATTTCTAAATAGGAATTTCAGATTTTAGTCTGGACCTCTGTTGGTGGTAGATTGACCTTGAAATCCTGAGCTGACTTCTCAGTAGTTGATAACCCTAAACATTAAAGCTCTGTGTATTAATTGTTGTAGAATTACTTTGACTTAAATGCTGCTACATGGAGGAATACCAGCAAAGTGACTAAGCTAGATTAAACCCAAGTGCAGTCTTTGAGTTTAAATCTTATCACATTTCTGGTTTTGAGTTATTTATTGCTTCTATCCCGCTTATACATCTTGTTCCTAATTACGACCAGCAATTAAGATTAATGCTTACCTTGAGCAAACAGTATTTGCCAGGTTTACCTTTTGTTTTGTCTGCCTGATGGATGTGCTGAAAAGAGAAGGCTTACAGGTTTCCCCCTCAGAAACAGGAAAGATTGATCAACTGTAATGATAAGAACAGCAGCGTCTTTTTGGCTTTACCGTGGGGTAAAAGCTTATCAAAATGATATAGCTAAACAAAAGTGAAAACCAATTAGTCAGTGACTGTAGTTTTTGTGAAGGGATTTTGTTAACCTTTTATCACCTGATTACATTTCTGTTTCATACAGCTGTAGAATACGGAAGAATACAGGTGTTATCTTTTAGCATTTTAGTTTATTTTGCTAACAGATCGTCACTTCCATTCCTAAAGAGAGAACATTTACAGTCATCTCAGCACAATAAACACACATTAAGCTCAGTAACTTACACCACAAGTTTAGTCAGAGGAGTTTTAAAATCTATGCCAGGCAGGTTTGTTCAGTTAGGCCATGTTTGACTTTATTTATTGTGTCAGAAGTTGAACTAAAATGATTAAAAATCTGTTGTTAGTATATTCTTCAAACTGAGAAACACATTGATCTTTAAAAAAAACCCCAACTATAGTTAAATAATCTAAGTAGTGATGTACAGTCATAGATCTCCTTCCCTTTTTTAAAAATATTGTTATTGATAGGACTGAAAGACTGAAATCAATCAATGGCTCCATCCTCTTGAAAAGCTGCATCGTTAACCCCATTGCCTATAAATTTTAATGAGGATAGGTGTGGTTGTCATGCTGATGCACATGGGTAGCACTCTGGTGACCATGACAGGTTTTTATGAGGGTTTGGTTGCCCATGATGCTCTTTGAGCAATGTGAGATTCCTGTTTCAGAGAGACAAGCAGCCATCTTGGGGAACTGATAGTGCTGATAGTGCAGCCATGCTAGAAAAATCAAAAAAGCTGCCTGTGCAAAGTGATTTGAAGCCGAGGGATGTAACTGTGGTGGTGTGTTGCTCATCAGTCTGATGCAAGTGCTGAGATGCTTGAGGTGCTCCAGACAAAGATACTCTGAAAGGTAGCCCCTGCAGGAAGAAGCAAAGATCAGTTGATTCTAGTTCTTCATGATATATCAAATATGGTGTATCCGTTCAGGAACTCTTAGCTCTCAAGAAGAAATATTTTACAAAGTAGGATAGGAGCCTACTTACTACTGCCAAGGTAGTCCTTCTCTGATCTTGTTTATTGAGAACTTAATGCTCAAAAAAAATCTTCCAATTGTCCTTACTGATCTAATAGCCCGTCCAATTAATTTTCTTGATTTGTTTAAAAATAATGTGTATACTTCTGTTGGATCACAAAGCATTTGCTCCTGTAAAACTTGACATTGCCTGCAAATCTAATGAATATATATAAGCACTGAATAGCATGCTGTCTTATTTCATAAAGAACCATTTGCAATCAGTTTTCAGGTATGTTTCCCACACTACATATATGAAAGAGTTTGTTAATTGACTGCGCACCTCATTTTCTAAAGGTAGTTCCCAACACATCTCAAGAACTCGTTGGGCAGCTGTTCTCAGCTGTGTCCCTTATCAAACACATACCAGGGCAACTGAAGCTTCCTATTCTCACTAAGTCTGGAATTTTATGTGCTTCTATTTAATAATTCCAAAAGAAACTCCCACCCATATTACCTTTTCAGAAGTTCCATAAGAGAACCTTATTATAAATTGTATGTATGTACTTATGTATGGCGAACTAGGTTGCCTTGATAGAAGGAACAAATGTAACACATCTTTAGGACAGGCAAAGTTTATTTTTCTGGTTTTTACCACTTCAAATTGATACGCACTTTGGAGATTATATTTTAAAAACACTTGTTAAAAGTATAGTAATTCTGAATATTTAAAAAACGTTCCATCTGGAGAGTAAATACAGAAAACAATAAAAAAACTCCCCAGTTTTTATCTGTAAATTATCTCCAAATAAAGCTTTTATCTGTTTGAATACTTTTTTTATGTCTTGTAATACTTCATATTAAACATGTGTATTTGTACTGTAGTGAGGATGCTCAAATAACACTCTTGTTTTCTGAAATCCAGGTGAATCAGAAGTCCTATATTAGTATAATCTGTTTGTTTGATGATAAAACTGTATTTTATTTAATCCACTTTTCTATAAATATTATACGTGTATATTTTAAAACCAAAATAAGTTATGTAATAAGCTACTAAATAAAAGACTTCAGAAAAGGCTGAAATAAGCTTTTGAGCATTTATTCCAGCAACTATCCTTTTCAACAAATGTTCGTAATAAAAAATCTGATCTGCATTGTTCCTTTTATTGTCCTTTGTTTTTTTCTCCTCAAACTAAATGTGCAAGGCATTGTAATGAATTCATTACACATAGATATCAGAATTGGCTTTGGCTAACAGGTAATGAACTAGAACAATTGACAATCTATGCAGATTTCTTACTGGGAAGGCAGTTTCTTTAATTTGAACGGATGACCCAAGTACAGGATCCATTAGCATAACCATAGACGGTGTGCAAGGGGTATTTAGTAAGAAGAGTTTCTTAGTACTTTTCCTTTTGTTTCTTTTGACAGAAATAGATGTCATTTGATTTCGCAATAACTTAAAGCCAAGAACATTTTTTGTCAAGGACAATGTTTTGCTAGCAGAAAACCCTAAACAATCTTGACACCAAAATCTAGAAGTACGAATTTTTCATGTTGAGTATCTTTACTGGTAAGTTGTATGATCATCCCACAATATGCCACAAATAAATTGTTTTTGACTTAAAATAGGAAGAATAAATTACTGAGCAAAGGGATCAGAACCTGGAGTATGACACTGTCTTTTAAATATAATTCTGTAGGCAGACTAATTCATTCGCATCCTTCCCAGGCATTATTTCCCTCCCTTCACAGGCATTATTTCCCTCAACTTTCGTCTGCAGTCATCTTCATGATTTTCTATTTATTTTTCATTGTTATGTAATTACAAGAATTTTCATCTCATGATTCCATCTATCTGGTTTTATTTTGTTGAGGTTGAATACAGTTTTTAAATAGCAGTGAAAATATCTGAAGTCATATTTTGTTCTTGAAGGATCAAAACTTGGTGTGTAAATTGCACACTGCAAGGAAGATAAGCATGGCTATTAGGGTAATTTATTGAGTGCTGACAACATGATATAAAACAGGAAGACATGGCCCATGTTGTAAAACAGCTTGTAAGGGTTAATTGCTGCCTCTGGCTAAGCGGGAATGCAAAACCCCTACAATTCACAGTTTGTAGTTTAAAGTCTCCTTTGGTGGTAGACGTCAGGCTTTTGTATAAGTGTTTGAGTAACACAAAGATAAACAGAGGAAAGAAGAGAAAGATTTGGAAGGAAAATAGCAGAACCACAACCACCTGAAGGATTCTTGAGTTACTTTGCCAAACCGTGTATTGTATTTTCCTTATGTCTGGATGTCCTACATGAGTTTCTAACCTCTGTCTGTAAGATGTGAGACCGCTTCCATTGCATTGTTCTTTTTGTAAGTTTAAGTAGGAAAGTAAAACAATGAAAGCAATCCATACATTTTACTTCCCTTGGTGTATAAATACTAGGATTGTGGGTGCCATCCTGTCCAAGCTAGTCTCCAAGCTTTGCTGTCCCAAAAGAGTTTAAAAAAAGGGGGGTTCTGTCTTTGCAATCCTATGTGAGAACTTGGAGCATTTTGCTAAGTGTGGGTAAGTGAGTTTGTAAAGCTGAAAGTCATCACAAGAAGACAAACTGGGTGTCTTCAATTAGTTCCTCTATTAGTGAAGTACTAACATAGAAAATTATGAAACAGGATCTAATTCACTAACATAAGCATGAAACTTACGGCTGAAGACATTTTGATAAAAGCTGGCTATTTTTAGTTCTTAAAAAGTGCTACCTGTGGGAAAAATGGCTATTGTCTTTGTAAGCAGGCATATTTGAAGACTGATGAAACATGTTTTAAAATGGAAGCAAAAAATTTCCATAAAGCCACAATTCTAAATCCAGTAAACTGAATCTCCTTCCACTATTGAACATTTTTTCATATTCCTTTGACCTATAATGAGTTACGTTTTCCTTCTCAAATAGAATTTTGAGTGTTCTCTGTGCTTTCTCTTCTGGCTCCTGAAGACTTTTTTGCACCCAGCGAATAATTTTAAGGTTTCTATTTCATTCCCTTTCTTGCCCACATAAAGCAAAAAAATCTGTTCACATACCCCTGTTCATGTCAAAGTTCAAAAGGAACAAAATCCTTTGCTTGTGTCTCTTACTGTCCTGATTTTTCCTCATTTCTCTTTCTAGAACTGTTCTTTTTATCAATTTATTTGTGATTTGAAAAGTTCCTGGATATTCTGGAACAACAGAAGACATTTATTTTTATTTAAAAAACCTAGAATTACGTGTGCTGCAGATGGAGTGCCTGATTTAAAACTCCATCTCATTTATACATCTGGATTTGGCAAATTTTAATATTAAATGAAGTCCAAAGTAGAGATAGCTGCTAACTAACCATTCATCTCCTCAAACAAATGGATAAACTGGAAAAAATAGCTAGATGTCTACTTTTCTATTTCTGACTCTGTTCCAGTTCTGAACAAATGAAGGCTCAAGTAAAACACTGGACTTCATCACAGTATCACTAATCACTTGATAAGAGAACTGAAACTTTCTATATTTCAGCAAAAAACACCAAAGAAATCAATAAGAAAGTAATTGTGGTCAGAATGAACTCTGTAGAAAGTAAGTTTCCTATGCATTTATCTGTAGCTTGGGTTTTTCCATTTGTTTGTTTGTTTTAACCATGTCTCTATTGTATTTTTTCCAATCTAAATTTATCACTACTTTAAAAAAATATAATTTATTTGTGTTTTTAATTTATGACCTCGCCAGTCACATTTCCTTTGACAGTATAGTGTTCCCTGCCTAATGGTGGGTGTCAAAGACTTATCCTTGGCACATTAATCATGGGTAAAATAACAAAAGGGATCTTAAGAGTATACAGTGGTAAAGCAGATTACCAGTAAGGTGGTAGTCTAAACGTGCTGTTCTCCATACAGCCTTTGCAAATTTTCTAGTAATAATGTTCAAAAAAATGATTCTCTACCATCCCTGGTTTTGAAGAGATGGTGAAATTGTGTTCTTTTTACTAAGATAGCCTTATACAGCTCCTTCACTAAACTGTGGGCTGCTTACTTGTTTGTTTGGTTTTTTATCAACTTACAAATGGGAGAAATACTGCTGCTGGTAAATTGTTCATATACACATTCAGAAAGGCTTCTCGGAAGCTCAGATCTTGCTAGCGATATTCTTAAGAATGTAGAATTTGTTAAGAAAAAAGCAGAGACTATTTATTTACTTATTTATTCTTAATGTGTTATGAGCTGCACTAATTGCTTATCTCAACCCAGAGTTTAAATCCAGAGCTTATGTTCAAAGAACGTGAAACAGTTGTGCTGCTTTTGCGCTGCTGGTGGTAATAGGAATTATGCTGTCAACGAACTAAGGACAGATAGCAGTAGTTAGGTGTGAAAACAAGCTGTCATTTCTCCAGNAGTGCACTGCATGGACTTGACTCATAGAGGCAATTAACAAACGCAGCAACTCAATGTGTGGCCATCAATCATCCTCAAGAATTAAAGAAAAATCAATTAACAATTTAATTAAAAGTCATTTGATGACCTCAGTTATTCTGTTTAAATAAGATAATAATTTTACTTCCCAGTTTAGAATTTAGACCAATTATTTAATTAAAATGCCAATGAAATATTGACCTAGTCAAACCTTTGTTCAAGGTGTTTTAAATATAGATTATCAAATTATCTTTGCAGATACATATCCCATGAGATGTGG
>WEIV01002293.1:2014-29837 GCA_013390005.1 Calyptomena viridis
ATTGTGGCATCTGTTTAAGTCAGAGACCTTGGTTCTTGGCATTGGATAAGCAAGGCTTTTGCACTCAGGGGAGCTGTGCTGGTAGTGCATTGTTGCCACTCCCTGATAGCAAATCAGGCTGTTCAGTTATACATACACCTTTGCCAACAATTTCACGCAGTTAGGATAGAAATTAGAGATAATAAGACAGAAGGAAAATTCCAGCCTCATCTCCCCGAATCTTGTTTTTCCCTCTAGGCCAACAGAAAAGAGAGTTGATTAAAGGAAACACTGTGGTAATGACACAGTTGCAGAAATTTCCCTTCCAATGGGACAATCCTCCTGTAGACAGCAGTGCCGGTTCTAGTAAATTTTATAGTGGGGACTTATTCTACAAGTGGTATTCATGAAATTTATTTATATCTTCAGTCCTAAATGATATAAAAATGCTTATATTGTTACTATATGCAGAAACAGTTTATTGATAAAAAATAGCCTCACTACTGGGAAGTGACTGAAGAGCCGTGCACATAAGAAAATTTGATCAAGATTAGCCAAAACCTTTGCATCAGTCTTTTTAAAAGAAAAAAATTTTTCATGAATAGACAGAGATTTAAGTTTGTATTCATCATGTAGGAAGTAAAATGGAACTTGTCTATATTTATTAAAAAAGCTAAATCCATTCAGCTGTGAATGATGGTTTGCCATGTGGCCAGAAGACTTGCAAGTATAAAACTTTCTGTTTGTGTAGGATTTTAATTTGTTCTTTTTACCTGTTTCTTTCAGTGTATGGTATTCTTGAGAGTCAAAAACTACGGTGCTCTTTTTCAAGGACTTTTATGTGGAAAATCTCACAACTGTAGCAGTATAGAAATAACTGGAGCTTGAGACTTCCAATTTTCCTCGTCTTACAAAAATTCTTAATATGACGTTTACTCAAGTNACTGTTTTGCACCTTACCCCTTACTCTATTCTTAGATATCTTTTAAAATTCGACTTTAACAGGTATGCATTTTCCAGATGTGCCATGTGATTAAATATTCAGTATGTAGCCTCTTGTGTTTGAACAATACTGTTTGCATCAGAAAAATGGGAACAAAAACTGGGAAATATTTCTAACGGCATCTTCACACAAAGAAGATGAGAGAGAAAATTTGATGAAAGCCTAGTTTTCAAAGGGATGCCTGAAGCATGTAGCCAGAGGCAAGTTAACGTTAGTTATAGTCCTTTGCAAAGCCTGTTTACATGTTTCCTCTGTAGTGAAAGGGCTGTATGCGTGCGCTGTAAAAATTACAAATGCCTACATGGTTCTTTTCAATCTTTTATCTTACCAACATTTGAATGCTACTTGACATTATGCTCAGAGATATTTTAAGATCTCCAGCTTTTTTTTTAATTGCAGTCAATATATGGAATTCATTTAGGTTGAAACTTGCCCCTTTTGGAGAGTTGCAGTCATCCTTGCACTGGGCTCATAACTGAGGAAGGGAGGGAAAGATGTAAAGCAGAATAGCATAGCTGGAGGGCTTCTATACTTGGTGCTCACACAGAGNTGACGTTTACTCAAGTTTAAGCTCCAGGGTTTTCAGCATTTTTTTCATAAGGAATAATTTATCTCTATTACATATATGGCAGAATTCTGCATACAAGTACCATCAGAGCTTCACTGATTAATTGTATTTATTGTTGTTTCTCAAATTATTATACATCTTTTAGAAGTATGAGAACATTTGTACTAATTACAATAAATCTCTCTCATGGCAACATATGGCAAGAAACAGGGTTGGCAGTGTCATGAGATTCTAAATCAAAGTGAGAGAAAAAGTAATTCTGAAAAGAAAGGCAGAGGGAAATATAATNATGCGTGCGCTGTAAAAATTACAAATGCCTACATGGTTCTTTTCAATCTTTTATCTTACCAACATTTGAATGCTACTTGACATTATGCTCAGAGATATTTTAAGATCTCCAGCTTTTTTTTTAATTGCAGTCAATATATGGAATTCATTTAGGTTGAAACTTGCCCCTTTTGGAGAGTTGCAGTCATCCTTGCACTGGGCTCATAACTGAGGAAGGGAGGGAAAGATGTAAAGCAGAATAGCATAGCTGGAGGGCTTCTATACTTGGTGCTCACACAGAGCATGTCTGGTTGGAGGATCTAGCTGTGCAAGAGGTTATGCAACACTGAGCCCATATTTCTCAAGATGGTGGTGCTAGGTTTCCCAAGCTGTTTTTTTGTGACATTCACATGGCCAGAAGTAATATGGATACAGGATCAGTTCTTGGCGCATGGAGAAATGCCACCAATATAATTTTAACCAGCAAGGATAGTCTTTTTATTTGCAGGACAATAAATATCTTTATCTTCTGAATTTAAAAGGTTATTAAAAAGCTGAGATATTAAAAAAGCTGTGGCCATTGATTTTTCTACTGTGGAAACAGGTTCAAGTCCTGTCAATGTCAGAACTGATTTCTTTACTTAAAGAAAGGGTTAGCCTAAGATTCTACAGTGCTATGAGAGGAAGAGAAGCTACTTAATACATGTTCTGAAATTCTGCATTGCTGACCTTCTAACACCATGCTACAAGTTCCATATCCTTATTCCTAATGCAGTTGAGGTGTAATCAGAGATGTTTTAGCACTTTAATTGGGAGTGTTTGGGTGTGTAGTATATGCAGATATAAATATACATTAAATCTCTAACATTACTTAGCAGGTGTACTTTAAGGTGGTTTGATTTAACAGGTGGAGATGCGTTATATATTGTATTGCTCAGTTTTATGAAATTTGGATGTGTCTTCTGTCTATTTCAGACACATTGCATGATATGCCCAGATATGCATTCTTGCTACCTTTCATTTGTGTCACCAGTTCAGGTCTCAGTTTCATCTTGATTTTTCATACATTAATATTTGACTTTTCTTTCCTTCCATTTCATCTTTTCCACCACTGCCTAATCCTTCCACCATCATGGCAGAAGAAGCTATCACTCCTACACTTACTACCTGTAAGTAAATTCTTTGTCATCAGAGACACACTTTCTGCCATGTTGTTCCATGCCTAAGTAGTGAATGCTATTGTTAAAAATTCCTCTATAAAAACATGCTTTGTGAAAGTTTTACCAAGATAAAAACAACATGGTCAATTATGTAATGAAATATTTAGCTTTTAGCTTTGTAACAGTTTCGTATGCCTCATACCATGCATTAGAGTCCTTTGAATATCATTATGTCACGAATTTTCTTAATTGAGAAGTAATAGGTATAAATACCACTACCATGTTGATGAGAAATTTTCATGCCTAAATAACTATTTTTAAAATTTATTTAGTAGTTTCTTTCTCATTTGTTCTGTTGAAAATAGAGCACTGGTTAGACATGTACAAGCATTTCCATTTGTTGCTGTGTACATATTACTACTTTTTCTTGAATAATGATCATGCATAAATGTCATGAGTTACCATTTCTGGAGTGAATTTCAAAGGAGAGAGTACTAAAAAATGAGGGCAGGATGAAGCATAACCTTCAGTAAGTAACAACGTTTTGTTTTGATACAGTCCTTAGTAATACCTTTATATGCTTCTTCATTTCGTTCCCTGCTGTCAGCAGATGATGAATGAGAAGGGTTCTTCTGTGAGTTTAGCAAATCCCTTTCTGAAGCTATTCACCTTTAGTTGCTTTCCAGGTACAAGGAGTACATAATACTCCTTTTTTTTGGATTAAGAAAATATTAGGGGTCTTGCATAGTTGCAAAATGAGATGCATTTAATCTTGCTGGCCAGCAGCAAAAATGAGCTGTCCAGTAGATACCTGTTTTCTTTAAACCTCAGATGTAATAGTCATGGGAACCTATGAGATATTTTTATATAGTTACAGAATTTGGGGTGTTACTTGCATCAGGCAAATTTTAGTACTAGTTTTCAAGGACATGTGGTAGTAGCATGCGCTTAAAAGGAACACATTTCAGTAATGTTTTTATTTAAAAGCAATATAAAGTTTCTCATGTTCCTTTCTAGTTGCTCCTCGAAGTTTTTAAACACATATTTTTTCAATTGATACTTTGAAAAAGGATCAAACATTCATTTATAAAATTTATGGAAAAATTAGTAAATGTTTTCTAGCTTGAAAACGTGGTAAGCAGAACCATGCTTCAAATGAATGAAAGCAAATAAAATTTAAATCTCTTAGTCGAAATGCCCTAAGACTTCTGAATATATTGAAACTGCTGATTTGCTTGGTAATTCAGATTTCATATGACATTATTTGACACTTTACATGTAGTGCATCTTTTTAAACTGTTCTTTAAAGCAGTGTATTAATGTAAAGGTCAAAAACAATTATCTCTTTCATAGATACAGTATTACAGAATTTATTTCTGTTCCTTCGATGAAAAAACTGTGTTTTCATAGGCCTTAAAAAAACATAAATTCAGTTTGGGATTGTTTAACTGTAGTTCTTTAAAATGTCAAAAGAATATAATGCAGTAAGTCATATAGTATGTTATTGCTATAATAAGCAAATATATTTAAATTAATATTTTAATATGATTCATATCTTAAGGCTAAGTCAAAAACAAAATTGAAACAAATAGAACATTAAATGAAACACTGTTTCATTATTCAAAGAAATTGGATTATATCTTTTTTTCTCTTTTTCCACTGACAAAGGAAAATATGTGAATTGAAATGTTTTTTTTTTTAAATGGGTTTTTTTTACAAAGGGTTTATCCACAGTTTTGAAATCATAGAGACTGTTAATAGTGAATGGAATAGGACATCTCTGGATTATTTGAAATACTCTCCCAGTGACGTCAAGAAAAGATCTGTCTTTTTATTAGTGTGATACAAATTCAGTAACTTTGTAGCTTGGGTACATTAAGTCTTCCAAAAGAAGCTGTGGGATTTTGACCTTGTATTGTTTTGTTCCCTGTCTGGCAAAAGAAGGAAAGTAAGAGCCCTGAGAAGAGCAGTTGAGATTATCTATCAGGAGGAGGAAGTATTTTGGACCAAATTCTCCACCTGTTTACACACTACGCAATTTCACTGAAATTGATGGAAATCTTAGATAAATGCAGAATTCATTACAGCGTTATTTTTAGCTGAGGAAGTTGGTTTGCATTATAAAATGTTCTGTATTTTGAGAAACATCATTTCAAGTACTCTGCCATTGCTAATTTACCACTTCTATACTGAGTATCATATTCAGATTTACTGATTAGTCATTGTAAATGCAAGCTGTAACATCCAAGCTAGCATCTATGCACTGAAATAGTTCCTATTGTCTTGTGTGCTGCTTTCCTTGTGTGCTGTGGGCTCCTTCGCTCCAGTAGACTGCAATCTCTGCCACTTCTAGATCCATCCCAAATTAAAATTAAAAAAGAAAAAACTGGCAGATGCCAGGAGCTGCTGATGAATCATCAGAGGTGGACCTACAGCTGTGTATATTTGGCAGAGAATTATTTCTATTTTATCTTGTGTTTACTAGTTAGCCAGTCAATAGACATTACAGAAAAGAAGTTGAGTACTGCTATTGAGAATTCTTTTTAATGGGCTTAAGTGCCTCTGCCAGTCTTTCCACCCACTCTTGCGTTCCTGAAAACTGGTGCATTTTTTACCTTTCACCTCAGTCAGGCAGCAATGTTTTTTTTTTTTTTTTTTTGGTCTGACCATATTTAGTCCTCTGTAAATTCTTTTGGTTTTAAGATTAGAGCAAATATAATAGTGCTTGTTAACTCTGCAGCAGGTCTTTTGACTTGGCAGTCGATTCCAGGTGGGAAAAAAGAATGGGGACAGTGTCATTAGTTAAACTTGGAATGACTGGTGTTCTCAGCATGGCAGGTGGCACTGGCATGACTGCTTGCTCCTGACACGTTTTCTGATGGGCAAAACCACTGCACCATGGGATGAAGAAAGAAAAGTGTAAGAGTATTTTTTTGTGTGTAATTATAGTTAAGTGGACTAGGCAAGCCTGTTGTTAGGGTGACAGCAGACACCACTGTGCTGACTGTTGGCCTTTGACTTTTATAGTCAAGATTTTAATTTTTATAAAGGTTCTATCCTTGGAGATCGTTAATTATTGGTCAGGAGCTAACAGCAAGATTAATGCAAATTAAAGCATTAGACAAAATAGTGAATGCTTGGATCGTCAGAGTTTACTTGAGACACTGTTGCCTGAATGAGAGTGGGGAATTCAATTTACCCCAAATTCTTGGGCAGATAGTTGCAGATTGTAACTCATAAAAGTTCCTTTCAATATAAGTCTTCATTATATTACTATGAGTAGGACGTACATCAAATTAAAATACAAAGTTGTGAAGGCAGCTTTTGGTGCTGTTCCTCAGTTTAAGCTTGGTATCAAAATGGAATGTGATGATTATTATTAAAATTAAGTACTTATGCAACGACAGTGCTGCACAGCAGTTAGGTGCATAATGTTGTTGTATTTTGTGCCTTTTCAGAAGTCATTTCAACTTGTGAAAGGTGAAATAGGGAAATAGGAGACAATTATTGCCCAGTATTCTTATACGATGCTAATCATGTTGAGATCTTAATAGTGTGAAATCTGCTGTTGTCTGTCCCAGCACTGATCTTTTATTTAGGTGACCTAGAGCAGAAGTACATCAAGATACAATCCCAAAGCCCAGTACTGTACTGAAACGTAGACTGTGCATGACTAGAGGTTCTGTTGACTGGTATGTATGACTCAGATGGTAGAATTCCTCCTGCAGGAAAATTAATTCCACAAACATTGAGCTTTTTCATATAAATAGAAGTAAAAACATACCCTTCTTGTCATGATAATTTGATAGTTTGGGGCCCAGTTGGAGTACACTTTTCTCGTGTATCTGACTTGAGCTCAGGAGCCTGGGAGTCTGCTTTCAGTTTAGTTACCTCTCTGTCTATTGCTTCACTAGCAGATACTCAGTGCTGGCTTCTGGATCTGTGTACAGACACTTCCTTTGTCACTTATTTCCCCAGTCCCATTGCCATTGACCTAGTACTTATGGCAGAAAGCACAAGGTTAGAAGATTTGCAAAATGACCCTAATAATTAAAGTAATAAAATATCAAAAAAAATCAGTGGTGTTGAAACTCCTAACAGTGATTTCTGGATAATTCCAGGGAATATGCATGCAGGCATCACATTTAAAACTTTTGTAGTAATTTGAAACTAGTGAAAGAGGTTAGAAACAGTTCTGTATTCTCAACTCCAGCTGCCCCTGGAACCAGAATAAGATCATTACTTTGTGACTTGTAAGTAGAGGAGAGTACTGAAAAGGAAAACATGAATGTGTTTGAACTGTTTGATCTGTTAGACCTGTGATCTCTTCTGAATCTTTAAATATGTATAGATACATAGACTTGTATCATAAAATCGTGTAATCAACAATAAGCATGGGTTTCTGTAATTGTCTTGTAGGCTAGAATTAAATGATTTGGGGATGTCCCACGAATTTTGTTGCATCTTGCAAAGTCTACAGTGACAACATACTGAAATCTTTGGATAATATTTAGTGCCTAAAATAGCAAGGAGCTATCATTGCTGAGAAACACATTTGTGTGCTATGTGCCATATGCCTTGTGTACAGAGGTATGATATCTGGCTTTCATGCAGAGATACAGAGCAGTCTCAGAATTAGGATTTTATTTTTAATTAAAATACACCACATAGTTTTAAAAAAATCTATCTAAACTCTTTATTTCTTATAGTGACTCCTTGTATCTTCTGATTCTTTTGTATCTGATTGTATTTCCTTATAGCCAAAGCTTACGTTCCCATTACTCTGTAGAAAAAATTGTAAATAATACTTAACTCACAGACCATCAGGAAGAATTTTTTTAAAAAATTTTGTTAGCTTTTTCTGAAGTGTTTGAGCCCCACAGGGCAGTGATCTGACTATATGAAATAGCTTCCTTGAAGTGCCACAGAGATCAGATTGTTCATGTGGAGGAGTAGCTCTGCTTTAGTTCATCTTTTCTGGGCATGTTTAGATACTCATTCCAGGTTACTTTTCCAATATGTGTATTGGAAACCTGTGGACATTTCTGAAGTTACCCAGATTTTTTGAAACCACATTATCTCAGATGTATTGAGTTAGAAATTGTAATCTGTAAAATGATGCAAGTTTGGGTGTTTCAAAATAAATTCCTACAGAGTGACATGAAGTATCAGAAGTGATTGATTGCTGTGCTGGTCACATAATCTGTCCTGGTTCCAGCCAGGACAGGATTAATTTTTACAGAAGCCAGGAGGGGGAATGACTAGGACCTGGAGGTTATTTTGTACCACCTCACTGTGATGAGGGGAAGGGCTCCCTTCCAAGTCCCATATCTTGGCAGAGGGAGCAGTCGGTATTGTCTTTCGTCAGGGATTTTCATGTGAATCATTTGTCTCTTTCTCCTACCTTCTGTCATTGCTATTGCTGCTACTATTTGTTTTCTTATCTCATTGCCGTTTCAAGTAAATTGTTCTTAATGCATGATCTTTGTCTTTTGTGCCTCAAATTCTCATCTTCATCCTGCCTCAAGGAGGGGGAGGGGAGAGTGAGCAAGGTTTCAGTGGGAGCACGAAATTGGAGAATACCATTCCTAAACTAGGGCACAATCACACTCAGTTACTTTCTCTGCTCCCTTAGTGTCAAATTTGCAGATGAGCTGAAATTTGGAAATTTTTCTGTCCTTATGGGGGACACTGCTTGTTTTGTTAAGGTACCAGACATTTAGTGTTGGAACCAACGTAACTGTAGAAAAATACTTATGCAGCCTATAAACATCTTGGTTCTTTCCATCTTTTTTTAATAAAAGCTTTGTGTTGTTTTCTAAACTAATATGTGGTATTCGAATTGAATACTGAGATTGCTTTTAGAAATTGTGGATTCCCTCTACTCTCGTAAGATAAGCCTGAATACCTGTCTTTATTATATGTAACACTAAGACACGATGCATATATCTGGGAAAGAAAGAGATGATAGTTACAGGTATATGTATTTAAGAAGTTACCATTATATTTGAGTATTTGTGCTGCTGTCCCATGAGTCTTGTTTAGTTAGTGTTACCAGTTTACCAGGGTGAACCGTCCTCTCTGTAAAACTGTGGATTGAATAAATTCTTCAGTTAGCCTGTTGACATTGCTTTTTAGCTTTCCTAAAAGTTTTATTCCCAAGTCAATCATGTTTACTGTCAACAGCAGTAATTCTAGGCACTGAGATTTTGTAGCTACCCCCACGGCTTGCCCCGCTCCTTCTTCAGCCCTGGCTAGTCTGCCACAGGACACCCGATAGGAGGGGGCTCTTCTAGGCGGGGAGCCCCCCAGCCAGGAGGTCCACCTCAGAAGATGCCTTAGGGCTTGCAAGGGGGTGCGTGTGCCCTTGCAAGCCCCTGAGGGTTAGCTAGTGAGCGGAGGACGAAGAAGTGCTGGCAGCTCTCCGTGGTTGTGAATAATATAAGTTTATTTCTCCCTGGGAGCCATGTGCTCCCAGGGGGTCCAAAGCTTATCAGTTCAACCAAGGAAAGCCAAAAACCATTTCCTGTCTCTGGTTCTTATAGGGGGATTTAGCCAATGGGAAGGGAGGAGAAGGGAGGGGATAAACCATCTTGGGGGAAGGGCAGGGGGATTTAACAGAACATACCAACTAACAGAACAAGAATATGCAGAGATACATAATATAGAAGTACATGCTAATTACACACTACAACAAGATTTTGCCATTATCTACCATCATTGCTGAATTATACTTTCAAAGAGGGTAAAAGGTGAATCATTTTCAATCACTTCGTTTAAGACTTTTCCCTCAGGAAAGGGGTGCAATTCATGCATTTTTTACTCTGAAATTGCATTTCTGTATACATAAATAGTTCAGAACCGATTTCGGGTACCTTCATTTTAAATATCCAAATAGGAAGCTGAGTTTCTTATTTTAGTATTATTATTTATTGTAAGAGAGGGATGGTGACATTGAAAACCTATCTTCTCTAACACCAAACTTGCCTTTACACTTTATATGACTGTAAATATGTTAACAGTAAGTAGAGAAGTTATATCGTCTATTGTTATGATCCAGTTATTAAAATTATTAGAAATGCCTCTGCCCAAATTAAGGTAGAAACGAGACCATATGCCAAAGTCAATAGTATAAATAGTAAAAATAGGATTTTATTTAACAATAATTGTGAGGCAGAGAAAGAGAGCTAGAAAGAAATAGGAAAAAGGGGGGAGGGAGGGAAGAAAGAGAGTGACAGAGAAAGATTAAAGAAAATGTATCACCACTCCATGGAACCCAACAGTGTCCTGTGGGTCATCTTCTGGTCTTCTTAGTGGTGAGGGTCCCACAAGACATAGATTCCAATGGATTAATATACATTCAGAAGATGCCAGACAGCTTCCCTGGTGTGGGGGAAGCTTTGCGGTCTCTTGCGACAGGCTCTGGATTTGTTGCCTTGCTTGGATGACGTGCAGTCCTCTGGTGGAGGAAGGCCTCAGGAATGAGTCTGGGGGTGCTTTGGGGATCTTTGGTGGTTTATGACCCCTTCTCAGCTGCCTCTCATGTGAAGATCCCATGCTCATGTGGTCTTCCTGGAGCCGGAGGGGCGGGGTTTACTCTGTTTGGTGTGGAGAGATTTTGCCATCACACCCCCGAAACCCTTCTCCACCATCCAAGAGTCTCGTTTACTTCTCCTCAGACCTGAGGTGATTAGACAATAGTCTTGATTTAGAAAGAGGGGTTTAGTATAAGTTTTTATGTAAGTTTTTAGAAATCTATAAAGCTAAGTTAGAGCTGTACGCAGCATTTTTTTTTTTATTTTCTGTCCATTTGGCCTAGTACTTAGAGATAAGGTAGGAATGAGAACAGAAAAAACAAAACACAGTCCAGAGGGCTACCACACAGAGAGAGAGATAGCATGAGACATCTTGGCATCAGAGAGAACCAAACAAGATTGTGGTTTAGCTGAGCTTGTAACAGGCTGATCTCTCAGTCAGAGGTTTTGAGGAAAGGTCTTGAGGAAAACCACTGCCTTCCTCCCCACCAACCACCGGTGACCCTCAAGGGGGGCAGAGATGGGGAGGGGACCTATGCTACTAGGTTCTCAGAATTAATTTTAATATGCAGCATCTATTGCTGGAAATATGATGTATATTCATAAGGTAGTCATACATATGTATAGCTTAGATACATTTAAGCGAGGTTAGCTAATTTGAGGGGCCAGGGGGGCAGGGGGGGCGACGGGCATTGGAGGAAATCCTTTTTCATTCCCAGCAGGGCAATAAACTTTTATAACTGCTTGCAAGCTATAGGGATTTTTTGGAGTCCACATTTCAGTCTTATCTCATGTTCCTAATCACAGTCCAAATTCCAGTCAGGGGGCGTATTCAGGAGGCAGGATGATTTGGAGGTTGCAGACAAGCAGTTGCTTCCTTGCAGTTTGACAAAAAGGCTTTCTGTGATTTTGACAATGTGTAAGACACTAACGTTTCAGTCCATCACACATATTAAAACCAAAACTCACTTCATAATTTATTTTGCTAAAGGCCTGTATTTTTTCTAAAAGATCGAAGTGTTAGTTTTCCAAATGGCAGTCTGAAATACTGAACTAATTGACAGAAGATGTCAATTGACAAAAGACAGGGAATAAGGCAAAGGTTGCATTGTATCTCTCCTGGTCACAAGGAGGACAAGCAGAAGAAAAATGCTTAAAGATAAATGGGTAGAAGTAATTGTATGATGAATCTAGCCTAAGACTTCTTTGCTCCAGTAAACTGTAAGCTTAGTCACTTCTGTGATACAGATAGGAACTATAACAAGATGTTCATGTCTGATGAGTGGTGTCAGCATAGGGCACTGAGGTGTTGTAGTCATTAGTATTGCAAGAACTTCTATTGAGTAATTTTTTTTTTATTTTATTTGTTTGTATGTTTTTGTTGAGCTTGTTATCTGAAATCTGTTCTCTGCTGAATCCCCTGGGAGATGCTTCAGCATAAATATCTTTCTTGAGCCTATCTGCAGGTTTATGGCCAGGTTAATGATGATCTACCTCAAGGTAGCATCTGTCACTGTTCACTCTTAATTTCACAAGGAAAATGTTCTAATCTTGGCTTCTTTTCCTACTTCGCCTTTACATTTTCTTTCTTATTTGCAATAAACCTTGAGCTCCTTTAAAGTGTAGGCTGCCAGATCCCTGGAGGGAAGAACAGTGGCCATTTGCTTTCTGTAATGTCTAGCTGGCCAAAACCATCATTCATTGCCAAATTTTCTTTCTGCCATTTTTCTTGGTCATTGTTTTCTTGTAATAAATTGCCTATTTCTGGCATGAGAGGATAAGCATCCATATCTCAGTTGCTTTCTTCTGCCACTCGTGATCACTCTGACGTTCTGTTTCCGTTTGTGACAAGTGTGCACACGGATTGTATATGACCAGAGTCCTTCCTAATTTCAGTGCAATATCACAAATGCAAAATTAATCTGGGAAGATTGCACCAGGTGAACCAGAGGAACAACTGTGCTGTGTGCTTACATATGCAGCAAAGCCTGCCTGACATGTCTTCATTCCTAGATACCCTCTTGCAAATGAAGTCTTGTATCTTTTACGAGACTTACCGTAGTATATTAGAATCATGACTCGATTTCATTTACAAGTGTGCAAGAAAGGGTTCGTTATTACTGCTATTATTAGACTGTAACATTTAGCGTATGCTAGAAAGAAATCTGTAGGACTGTCGGAAAAGCCTTGCATAATTCCATCAGTTCCTGTCCCAACCAGACAGCAGCAGTGATCCAAATAAAAAGAAGCAGTAGTTGGAGCAGAGCAGAATTTTTTAGGACTTGTGCCATGAATTACCTCCTCCTGCGAGTACTGAGCTGGTGAACCTAAAGAAGCACATTTATTTTTCTTTTTAATGGCCGAATCTCAGGACTGCTTCTGAATTTTATCTGAGATCCCTTGGTGAGATATTGAACCAAACATCTAGGGGTATCTCGATTATACTCCGTTCACCTGCAGAGGGAGGTAGCTTCTCCTTTTTTCTTATTCCCCAATTCCTCTGATCATGAAGACACAAGTTAGAGCTACCAGAGGCATCTGTCTTGTCTGAAGCAAAGGCCAAGCAAAGCATTTGCTGACGTGTGCATTTCACAGTCATACAGGAATGAGAAAATGAGCTGATTCAGAGCAATTATGCCGCTCCGCATCTCCTATTGCAAAGTGATAGAGTTCTCTCCTCCTCTGTGGTGACATGGGTAGCCAAAAAAAAAATCTTAGAGTATGGATTTCACTAAGATGTTCATATTGAGTATAATAACACAATACACAATATTTTCTGCATCAAATAAAAGTTTTAGTTAGGCTAAATAGTTTTTACTTAGGCTTTAAGTATAATGGCTTGTATTTTGCCATTTATGGCCCTGTTTAGAAATTGTCAATTGGAAGGTCACTTTTTATCAACTAAGTTCTTGGTTTACAGTGTATTTTCAAAAGCAGATGAAATACTGAATGCTTTGTATTTACTGACATTTTTCAGTTAAGAGTGTCGTGTTTATGGTACATCATAGAATAAAGCCCTGATCCTTAACTGTAACATTCACATGTTACTGGCAGTAGAAGTTTCCTTTCCGCTTATTGAGTAGGGAGTAGTCATGCCTGCACTTCAATATGACTAAGATTACATAAAATATATTAAACAAACAGAAGAAGAGAAGCACATAACAATGTTAGGTAACCAAAGAGATAACCTACTGTATGATTAAAAAAAAGAAATTAAATGGAGAACAGGGTGCATTGGTTGCATGTTGAGTTCTGATACATGCTCCCAGCAAGAACAAGTTTATTTTTTTATGAGTAGAGTAATGCAGTTTCAGCTGCCTTTTGTTAGAATAACAAAGCACCATAAACCTATTTTGAAACAGGAGTGCTGAGCATTCATGGAAGTGTCTTTGTCTAGTTCTCTGTCCAAAAAGGGTTTTGTCTAACTTACTCCTTAGATCTTAGTTTTGTTGTCTTCTTTCCAGCTACTCTTTCAACACTAATACATGTGCCCAGCTCTTAAGCATGCCTCCTTGTTCTTCTGACCATCTACTTTTTCAGCTGTTTCTCTTCTTCCTCTGCTCCTCTTTTTACTTACTCCTCCCGTTTTTACTTACTCCTCCCCTTTTTATCCCCTTTTTCTTTTCTTCCCCCCAGATACTATATTGTCTGTCATGTCCTGAAAAATATTTCCCAAAGGTTTCCTTATTTTCGTTCTTTATGCTCTACTTTATCTTCTGATAATTAATGCAGGCTACCTAGTCATTTGTTCTTACTCCATGTCATAGAATCACGGAATCACAGAAAGGTTTGTGAAGGGACCTCTAAGATCACCTGTTTCCAATCCTCTTTCCATGGGCAGGGATGCTACTCACTAGATTAGATCAAAGCTCCATTCAACCTGGCCTTGAACAATTCCAGGGATAGGGCATTCACAGTTTCTCTGGGCAACCTGTTGCAGTGTCTCACCGCCCTTACAGAAAAGAATTTCTTCTTAACGTCTAATCTAAATCTCTCCTCTTTTAGTTTGGCACTACTACCTTATCCTTTCACTATCTGCCTGTTTAAAAAGTCACTGTCCCTCTTTTTTATAAGCCCTCTTTAAGTACTGTAAGGGCACAATGAGGTCTCCCTGCAGACTTCTCCAGTATGAACAACCCAAGTTCTTTCAGCCTTTCCTCATAGGAGAGGTACTCCAACCCTCTGATCATCTTTGTGGCCTGCTCTGGACTCTTTCTATAGGTTCATGTCTTTTGTGCTCTGAAAACCCCAGACCTGGATCCAGCAGTCCAGGTGAGGTCTCCTTTTATGCAGCCCAGGATGCATCTGTCCTCCTGTGCTGCAAGTGCACACTGTTGGCTTACGTCGAGCCTTTCATCCATGAAAACCCCCAAGTCCTTCCCAGCAGGGCAGCTCTCAATGAATTCTTCTTCTGTCTGTGCTCACATCTGGGTTCGCTCTGACCCAGGTGCAGCACCTTGCACTTGGGCTTGAACTTCATGAGGTTCTCCTGGGCCCACTTGTCAAGCTTGTCCAGATCTCTCTGGATGGCATCCTGTCCTTCTTTTGTGTCAACTGCACCACTCGGCTTCATGTCATCTACAAATTTGCTAAGGGTGCACTTGATCCCCCTATGTATGTCATTGATGAAGATATTAAAGAGCACCAGTCTCTGGACAGAGCCCTGAGGGACACCACTTGTCATCAGCCTCCACCTGGACATAAAGCCATTGACCACAACTCTGTGGCTGCATCCAGCCAGCCAATTTCTTATCCACAAAACAGTCCCCACTTCAAATATGTGTCTTTCCAATCAGCATGTAAGGATTTTATGTGGGGCCATGTCACAGGCCTTACAGAAGTCCTACCATCTCTCTCCTCAGAACCTCTAGAAGGGTAGGAACAAGGTAGGAGAGGCACATCTGAAAACATCAGAATATCCTTCTGTTGCACAGTAACAATCCTTCTGTCACTGCGTAGCCTTTTTTGTAATTCTTTTTATTCTTGATATTTATTAAAGGTTATTGCTTAGATAGACTGACTCTGTGGGAGCATTTGACATGGTAAGCTTAAGGAAATACTGAGTTACATACCTACATGACAATTTTTTGCATTGGGATTTCTTTCTTTAGTTTCCTGGGGAAACAGTATGCTGGTTTTATTTGCTTGATTTTTCATATCTAAAAACTGATTTTGCTAAGGCTTTTAAAATATTCAGCTCCAGGTTGAAACTTAGCGTGCAATATTTTACATTTAAAAATTAAAAAAATTTTCTTAAGCAATTGAAAATTATTTCACAATGGAAGCTGGAATATAACATTAATTTTTAGAAGTGTGTATAAATACTGCATATTTACTTACATGAAAACAAGGTAATGCTTGCTTTATTAAGCATAGCTTTTTATTTTTTGATTTCTTGTTCTTCTTTGGATCTTAACCTTCAGTCATTTCTTTAATTTAGGAGAAAGAGCCATTGAACACAGATACTTCCTGAAAGTGTGTGCTGCATGAAAGCTTTAATTAAATCTACAAGTAAAGCTTTAAAAGAACAAGAATCAAATTAATTGCAACAAGGACCATGTATTTATTTCTGTGACAGGCCCTTGCATGTTAGAGAAAAGGCAATCTGTGTACCCTTATCTGAATTAGCAAACTCAATATCACTTTTCATTAGCATGGTAGGTCACTGCCATGCGTCTTCAGTGTGACACTGTTTACATGTTAATGACCTCACAAATAGAGTCTGTTCCAAATGGTTTGCGGTAGTAGAAAGTTGTAAATCCGTGAAGTGGAATAAACTGTCCTCTGCTTTCTGCATCATTGCTTCTTGCGAGTTCCCCTCTCGACTGAGCTTCATAATTAGGTAGCAGTATAATTAAGGCAAATTCAGTAAATGCAAATAGGGCAAATGGATTTATGGCTGATTATGGTTGTTACAGTATACCTGAAATAAATTAATTTCTAAGCATTGTTATTAGTTGACTTTTCAATGACATCGTGTCTAGAAGTAGAAATTATTGTTCACAAAACATGTTCATAGCTTAAGTTAGTGTGAGTCCATTATGATGCATTCAGATTTACAAAATGCTGACATACCCACGAAAAAATCCCAGAAAGATTCAGTAGAATGTACTGCTTTAGTTGTTTGTTGTGTAATTGCTTTGTATTAGATGAGGTTTTTAAGATTACAAGTATATATTTCTCCCACCGTATAATGTAATGAAATCAGCATGCTCCCTAAAATCATGTCCTTAAAGAAAATGTCATATATTACATCTGGTAATTTGACTAGACAGTGGAAAGCTTCACTGCGTTAAAATCTTGGAATGATAAAGCCAACATCAAATGAGTAAAACAAACTCAGCATAACCACTTACATTTGATTGCCTAAAATATCTGAAACAAGGGCCATTTTGATATCCTGCTGTGTGAATTCATTTAAGTGCTGAATGCCTTCAATTCCCATTGACTTCAGCACCATGCAGAATCTGGTCCTGTATTTGGATGTCTCAGCCCTGCTGTAACAAAAAGCTTATTTTTCACTGCTCATATGCAGCATATACCTGGTACTGCAAGACTCTGTTGTTCTCCCTGCAACAACCTTGGGAGTTGTTTTGCAGACAGAGAGTAATGGTTTCTACTTTAGTCACTCACCTAATATGCAAAACTAGTTTAATTATATGCTGTCCGACCCTCTCTGCTACATATTTTTCCACTTGCTGGTTCTGAGTGAAATACACACTTTCTACGTGCAGAGGTTACTAGTAAGTGTACAGTGCCCCTGGAAGCATTTATGGCTAATGTTGCCCTCAGCGTGCGTAATGTAGCTAAGTACTAATTAAAGGTTAAAGAATGGGGATCCATCTTTTCTGTGCCTGATGATTAGAGGACTGTGTTCTGTATGGAGTCAAGTGCTACATTCAACTGGATGGAATTGCTAGGGTGTTGCAAAACCTAACCATATGAGACTAAAATTCAAGAGACTCCAGATTTTCTCACAGCATGACAAAGGACTAATAAATCACTGTCTTGTGTTCTGTAATGAATTAGCTGGTTTACTGTGTTTCATGTAAATATGTGATGCTGCAAAGCATTCATGGTTGAATGTAGATTTGATTTAATAAGGAAAATTTTTTTGTCCTGTATACTGACATCTGAAAATTATCTTTGGCCCAGTTGTACATTTTTATGTTAAAACCAAAGAGAGATATAGTCCTGGTAAGGCAATAAAGCCACCATGAACATTATTGATATCTCCCAGATCCAAATAATAGCTGATTAAAGCCAGTTTTGATGATTGCTGCCATGCAATATAAAAGAAATTAACTGATGAGTGATGGAGCTATGGTGGCAGATAAAAAACTTTTCAGTGGAAAATTATCTTTGTAGGGCTGCAGTTGCCCCACAGTTTCCTGAGGTGTTGTAATTTTAATACTTTTGCACAACCTTTCACATCAGTATGGTCTATAGCTTTTCAGTCCTTTGAAGTCATCCTTTCTGAAATTTTGGTGTTCATTTCTTTCAGTAGGCTTCTTTGTGGCATAAAAATCTAATGATAGCAACTGATTTTTAGAAAAGCTTCCAAACAGGTAGTGGAAAGCACATGGGAATCAAGAGATCTGGTTTCTGCCACCAACTTGCTGATGGAAGTTCTTAAGCCTTTGGGTGCCATTTTCTCCACATTAATTAAATTTTGATTGCTATTAGCTGCTGCAAAACAGTGGTATCAGAGCTGTCAGAGGTCCAGTAGTCAAAGAGGCAGAGTACGTCATACTTCCTTTATCATCAGTTGGATTTGGGAAATTGTGTTCTTTTTGTTTCTAAACTGAAAGCCAGCAGTACCTAAAAGTATGTGTTGTTGGAATATTAGTACCTGAAAAATCAGTGATGGAGACGTCACCAGTTAAGTCAGGGTTAGCCACATATACTTGCAGAAACACATGTTCTCTTATGAATAGCCCTTGCAAAAGCACCAGGGGAGACGCAAAGTGTTTTCTCTGACACTACCTGCTTTGACACTTCGATGGCTGCAGAGCTGCCTCTTTTCCCACAGTAGGACTAATCAGCATCTGAGCTTTACTGCTTGAACTCTTGTGCTCATGGATTACTCTTTTGACAAAAAAAAAAAAAAATTTTGGTTTTTTTGTTTTAACTTTTTTTTCTATGGATTTCTTTTTTAAAAAAAAAAAAAAAAAAAAAAAAAAATTGTTTAAAGCCCATCTACTACAACAGTAGGTCCTTTCAGTAAAGGTATGAAGATAATAAAACAGCATAATAGAATAATTTAGCATCTCATAATTTTCAGAAATTGCATAAATAAAATAACTGAGCATACTGTACCACTTAAAGTCTAATAATTTGCTGTCTGATTAGAAGTCATACAGCCATAGGGTGGAAATAAGATGGAAAAGGTCATATGATTAAATTAGCTGCATTCAGATAGACATTACTTACAAAGGTTTTTGCTATGATTAAAGAAAATCAACAGTAACTCGAGCAAATATGATCAAGTTAGTGACCCTCTGAAATGGAAATTAACCTCAATGATAAATGAAAGGTTACTGTCCACTGCGAGCACTCCAAGATACGCTACTCTCGGTTAATCACATCTTTCACTTTTCAGCTATGACTGCTGTGTATAACTGCCGTTCTAATTATTTACAGAGAAATGCACATCCTTAATACAGGATCCAAATATTAAAACATATTCCCCTTTCTTTTTGACTCACACTGTTTTATAGTAACACAAGAAATGCCTACTGCGGTCCTAGTGCTCATTACTATTCTATCAAATTTGTTGCTCTTTCAGTCTTTTGTTGTAAACAGGTTCATTTGAGCAGTGCTAATTTCTGCATCACTTAATCTCTTGTGTTTCCAATCGCTGCATTATCGCCTGGTGGGTTAAAATTATTGGCAACAGGTTGACACTTTCATCACGTTTCTCCTTTTTTAATGTTAGGTTTATTTTCCTTTTGTGGACATTCTTGGGAGCCCAGTTTTTCCTGCTGTTTCCTGCCAGAGTCCAGTGAAAATCTGGGCTGAATTTGAAGTGTAGGATTTTCATGATACTTCTCTTGCATTTGACTAATCATGGAAAATCTCGATTTTTATATTCAAATCAAAAGGTTTTTAATATGCGGGAGAAAGTTCAGTGGTCAAAAATGTTGTAAAAGAAAAAGTCACTTGATGTTATTTTGTTACTTGTGAATTTGCCGTGAATGAAAAACTTCCTTGTTTTACATTATATGAAAGCCAAGAAAAGCACATATATTGGGCTGACTAACCAGGAGTGAAAATTCAGCAAGAAAGGTCACTGTTGTGATTCATGATTAGTCACCAAAGGTTCAGAGCAAAATTGTCCTGTCTTCATCTTTCCTATGTCTCATTAACTTCCAGCATACCTGTGATCGAGGATTTTACCACTGGACTTGATGACCTAAGAGATCTTTTCCAAACTTAACAATTATATGATTCTCTGTAAATATTTGTACAGATCTTGTCTATTTGTGATCAAGGGGATCTCCATTGATATTAGCCACTTCTTGTCATTTTAGTAAGCTCTGTGTTTTTCTTGGTGTTGAGAAATGTTCATTTTGCAGATTTTACAGTGGACTCTGGCAGAATGGCTTTGCCTTTCTGAGGAAAGACAGTAAAGAGCTGTCTTTTTTTGTTGCTTGTTTTGCTGTTGGATGCTTATGAGAAAGTAAATCAAAACAGCTATTTTTAAAACACTTAGAGGCCAAACAGACTAGTTTGCATATATAAGAGAGCAGCATAGTTACAAGGACACAAGAAGTAGTTAAGTGGTTACTCCGAGTTTTGGCATTTTGAAGTGACTCAATATCATTCACTCAATATTGAGTAATTCTTGAGAAACTCGATTGAGATGCTAAGTAAGCCTATGTCACATGCTACTTCTTTGGTATCAACTAACAAAATACTAATGCCCTAGTTCCTCCTACTCTCCACAAGCTCTTATTTTATTTCATTATGTCCTATGATGATACCATCATCTTTACAGAAGAAAATCTTGCCTTTCCTTATCTGTCCAAGGTCAGTAAGTGTTACCACATAGGAGGCACGATCCCCAAGTCACAATGCAATCAAACACAGGCTCTTGATGCGTTGCAAGTTGGGAATACATTTATTGATTTAACATAAACTTTTATATCTTCTCTGAAGTGACTACATAATAAATAATCAAAACTATTGGATAAAAACCTTTGCCCAAAAATCCACCCATGATGCTTGATTGGTTGGCAAGGCAAAAGTATAGAATACAATACCTTATAATATATCAACTATAGAGTTGTCAAAAATACAATGCTGGAAACAGTTTCAGTGTGCTTTGGCACATAAGACTGAAAGAGTAAAGTTATACTAGAAGAACAGGGCAGAACAGAGCAGAACAGAACAAAACAGAATAGAACAGAGCTCCTTCTCATAATTCCAAATCACACATAGCCTGATCTCTACTCACAAGTAAGAAGGGGAAGGAGAATGTTTGTGTCATGTGGATGCAAGTCATTGTTCAGGAATGAAATGTTAAAGTGAGGTTGAATAGACCAGCATATGTCCTAAAAGTTAAGATACCTAAAAGTTAAGTTTGCCCTTGGTTTAGCTAGTGAGAGTGATTTGACAGCTGTACTTTGTAGTTTCTTCCTTCTGGAGCATGTAATCATGCTTTGATAGCAACCCTTAATCTATTATTAATGTAGTTGTATGTAGATCAAAACTGAAGATCCTTAGTCACATCAGAAAGTAGTGCTAGTCCATTTTTACATCATTTGAGGATGTATCTGAAGTGAAGGAAATGATGTCCCAGAATACTAGTATCAGGTATTTCATACCTCTGTTCCTCTATGCAAGCTGTAATCTGAAGTTCTCTACGTCTGCATGTACATGTGCTCTGCACAATAAACCTCAGGTTTTTGTCCCAGTACCTAGTAAATAAGCCTTGTTTGAGTCTTTTCCATTTCTTTATTTTGAGCTGTGGCTTTTTATCAAGGTCGGAAGAGACTTTGGGACTTGTTTGGATTAAGTCTTATTAGCATCTAGTTGCCAACATTTTGATGGTAACCCTTGTACACCAGCTCTCATAATTAAGGGGGCTAATGTAGTTCTGTGTCTTTCCGTGTTAACATCATTATTGGAGGCTGTTGCAGAAGCTATGTACACTATGGATTATGTTCACAGTCATCCTGAAATGGGCTTTTGGGGGGTCTAAGATGATGCAACAAGTTATAAAAAGCACAAGTTGTAAAAAGCACATGGCCTACCATGACCTCGTCTTTGAACAACCTTTCCACTTCCTTTTGTTCATACTCCTCTTAGAAAAGATCAGACAGTGTCTGCATTGATGATCTTTAAAAAGCTGTCTTGCAATTCAACTAAACTTATTAAGAGGAAAATTTGGAAGCCTGTGCTAGGGTGCTTCAGGGTGTTTAATTGTGCTTGTTAAAGGTCTCAAGACATAAGGCAATCACAGCTTTGGGTCTTTACTGCAGGAGACCACTGAAGCAGCACAAAGACACCAGATAGTAAGACATGAGACAAAAGACTGTGAACTGATAACAGCCATGTCATCCCACTGATGACTTTGGTGAAAGGCCAGTGCATCCTCAGCCACTAAGTCCTTTCTGCAGGAACTCCATTGCAAGACAGCTGAACACCACCATATATGCTAGTTTCTTGAGTATGTTGGTTAAGTTGGATCTGCCAGGAAACCAAACCCTCTGGACTTCAGGATGATCCTTTGCAGTTTCACTTGAGAGCCAGTAAGAAGTCAGCGCATTCACCAGGCTGCTGGAACTAATTAATACCCCTGGGTTCACCAGTTTTGCCATAAGCTGTGACATAACTGTATGCTTTATCAAGGAACAAATATGCCCCAAAAAAGGAACAGGTAAAGAAAATAAATATCCCAGGAGGCAACCAGAGAAAGAAAATATCTGTGAGACTGAGGTAGCACTTTCAGTAGAAGGAAAGGCATTGAAAATCCTCAGCTGACCGTGTCTCAGATGCTGACAGATTTCTCTTACAGCTTAGCATATGTATCCATTCAAACAGAGAAATAATAAGTTAGTACCACGTGGACTGTAATTCTTGGTGATACAACAGCAAAGGTATTCTGTGGGTGGAGAAGTAACTGTGATCCTTCTCCTCCTTGACCCAATACCCACACACCTTGTCACAATATTGTGCCAGACAGTCACCCTTCTAGTGTTGCTGAAATGGAAATGGGTACAGCAGGAACTTGAGATCTGTCACCTGTTGTGGCTTGCTGTGAGACTGTAACTTATTCTTTTTCCATATGACGTGAAAAGCTTTGAAGGGGTGTCAAAGGTCCACAGAAACTTCAGGATAGCCCAGATTTGAAGTTGCAGCTCTCAGTGGTTTAGTGTGTACCATAATGCAACAAGACATTCTGTTATTGAATTCTGCCTTCACAAATCTAAAGGAACAGGACATTCTTATGCTTCCTTCACCATCTATCTAGTCAGTTCCACTACAAGACAGTATCATATCTTGCTACGGTGCCTTCTCTGNCTTTTATTACTAATATTGGAAAATTTCCTACAGCAGCTACTTTACCAGCAAAATAGAGACATTTAAATATGTCAGCTGCATTTTTTTCTTCCTATATGCTACTTGGAGTTTATATACAGATGGCATTTTTATGCTTATATCTAATAGCTATTAAAATTTTCCTATGGCTTATTTCTTTTGAATGTCTCTTTACCAAGCCTGTCAGCTTTTCATCTCTGAAGATAAAAATAAATGTTTATACAGAAATCAGAAGAGATTTAAATTGCGGGTTGATTCACAAATAGAAAAAAGAAATTACACAGCTTTCATTAATAACTCCATGGATACTTTTGTTTGTGGGAGTGGTGCATTGAGCATCTGGGTTTTTTCAATCCTGAAGAAAGTTAACTAGCTGAAAACATGAGATTAGAGAGAAACAAGCCAAAGTTGCACATTGCATTTACTTGTAGGAAATACCACTTTTTTTATTACACTGAAAAAGGGATTGCATATCCACAGCTGGAATTATATTGTAGCAGAAGCAGCTGCCATTTTTCTATTCCATAGCATTAAACCAACCCATAATTTTGCAGCAAATTCTGCCAGAAATGTGTATGAGAATACTGATACTCTATACTAAACCAGGCTTCTAAATATTTTTTCATTCTGGGCAACATGTAGAATGTTAAAGGAAATGGCATTTTCATGTTGACTTGGAAATATAATGGTAAGAATCATATTCTTGTGGCACTTTCAGGTCTTAAATGACTTAACAAAGAACAAGAAGGATGGGTAGTTCCCAAGTCAATAACACCACAGCTGTTAGAAAACCAAAGAGCACCATACTTTAATCCTTTTAGTGGTCCTGGAGTTGAAGACAATGTTCCTTTTCAGAAAAATGCATTTTTCTTACCATTACTTAGTTACACATGGTAGTAAGGTTAAAAGTGTGATAGATGAATGAGCTTCCAGGAATAAAGCTGATGTAGCAGTATAAAAGGGTGCATTTCTGGAACAAATTCCATGGAAGACTTTAAAAGGAATGAAGTTTCCCAAAGAACATTAGAAGGGAAGCTTCTGTATCTCAGTCTGTTTCTCACATAAAAAATATTTGAGCCAAAATATCCCTCAGCTGTCAGCTGTTCTTTTTTCCGTGTATGTGTGGCTTGCACATGGTGCAGTTCATATATTCAATGCTCAATCTTCATCCATATGTAAGACCATTGACTCCAAGGAAAGAGAATTATTGACTATCACTATTGTACCTCATTTATGAAGGTTCTTCCTTTTTTGTAGATGCAGCACTATTTCAGGCATCTAATGATTACTCTCCTATATGCAATTATGCCAAACAGATCTAAGATAAACAAATCAGAACTGCAAATGAACCTTGCATTCAACCAGCTCTTCAATTGGTTACTTTTAGCAAAGAAACAGACCATCTTTGTAAAGAGACATGTTAAATTGCAGAAAAGCTGAATTTTGCTAGCACAAGTTATTAAGAAAAGCAGCCTACCATGTCAATTCTGTAGTACCAGTTTGTTTTGACACCACTGTTTTTCTCTCAATAAGTGTCAGTGAATTCATGTTCTCCTGATATTTACTCTTATTGTACAGTTGGCAGTTAAAAGGCTATTTCTAAAGTTGGGTGGCCGTATCTCATCTTTCAGCTAGACTTAGTCCTCAATCTTTGTCCTTTATATTTGCTAAACACCTCACTTTACAGATATTCACAGCAGTTGGTGATATGGTAAGGCCGCAGTGTGTTTTCATAGAGATTATTTTTTTGTTGCTTGGAAAGCATTTAATTGTTTGAAACCAGTTGTGTAAATGGTATTTTCATATGAAATATGTTCATATGTTTTACGTCAGCCACTTGGAAACTGAATTTTTAATGCAGTATTTTATTGTGTGGTTGAATGTCAGCAGATGTATAGCAAAAAGAAGTCCAAAATAAATCAGTTTATGATGTTTCATAAACTTATGCCAGAGTCAACACCTGTCGTATTAGCAGGTAACAAAGCAAAGACTAGGATGCTTTCCGTCTGTTCTATTATGAACTGCAAGGACATAATATGATGAAAAAACTGTTTTATGAACAAGAACATCTTGACTTGTCTAAATTATTAGGCCTTGCTTATTTGCTGTGATTGTAGCAGAAGAATTGTTTCTTGCCTTCTCAGTCTGAAAATGGCATGGGCAAGGAGGACTGCTGCAGCTTCTTCCATCTGTTGGCAGTCGGTGTGGAACTCCAGTTCATATATGGCAGAACCTTTGAGTACTTCATTTGAAATGTTTATTTTGTGGAAGTACGGCTCTTCCTACACTCTGCTGAGTTGGTGACATGTACTTACAGTAATGCAGTGCAGAATGAAACCATAGTCAAATTGCTTTATCTAGTTTGTAATGTTTGAGAAACGAAGGATTCCAGATTAGTCTACATTTCTTTTACAGTCTACATTTCATTTTGACATCGGTGCTAAAAGGAATAGTCAATTTATTTTTTCTCCACAATCTGCGTATTTCATCTATTTGAGTGCATTATCAACCATGGTAGAAAATTATCTCAATTTTGAAAGACAAAAAATTCTTTCCTAGAGTTTTTGCTTGTTTGACTACATTAACAGTACTTGGCTTGAGCACAGTCAGAACAAGAGAGAATTCCATAATAGGATGTTTGTAGTTAACAGAAAGGCAAGTGGAATTTGTTTTATGAGCTTTTTTTCTCCTGGGTGTCTAAGGTACAGTCTATGCACAAATTCCTACCTATATATTTGGAACTCTAGAGAAGAGCAGTGAAGCTCATGATGAGCCTTTTTATAATTCTTCTTTTAGTTGTAGCCTTTTCTTTGACATGTTTGGGCTATTCTGGACATCAGAGGTATCAACAGGTAAGCAGATACAGGCTTATAGAATAATTTAAGTTGTAAGGGAACTTGTGAGGACATCTAGTCTGATGACACTAATTCAGTGTCACATCATCATATGGAAGTCATTGGGTCTGTTCTAGCAAAATATTCTATATATTGAGAAATGCCTTTAATAGAACAATCACAGTTGTATAGAATCTGGCACAGTAAATCATGATGACAAAAGGTAGGAGCAGCTACATGTATTTTGTAAGCAGAACATCATAAGATATTTAAAAATAAATAAAGTAGGGAATAGCCTCAGCAACATTTTGTTATTCAGAATGACCTTTCAAAAATTTTTTTGAAGCTTATCCTTCACAAATAGTACCCCTAATCTTCATTTTTTCTGTTTTGTTTATTGGATGGTGAGCTGAATTACACAAAGCTTTTTCACTAAATGAAATGTGAAAAACCTTATCAATTGTGTTGCAATTATGCAGCAAGCCCTTTATCCATGTTCAAGGAAGCACTGGGAGGGTGTGCCAGAAAGAATATCTTTGCATCCCCACAATTCTGGATTGGCTGTGTCCTGAATCTGAATAAACCATACTGGCAATATGTAAGCTGATTTGAAGGAGCATGAGCTATGGGGCCCTGGGCCCAGATCTTTTTATGTTTCCTTTCCATGAAACTGGGTCAGTAAGAGTGAAAGGAATTAGACTGATGCAATTCATTACAGTTTCAAGGTATGCATAAGGACCCAGGACCCAAAAACTGTTTCTAAGTCTCCTGTTTTGCCTGTTGTTGTTATCAGTTCTAGATGGAAGAGTGTCATAGATACTGTATGGTCACCTAGTGCTAAACTAGAGTGAGGACAAGACAAAACTTTTGTACTTTACAGAGTGTCAGACCCTCTGACACTAGCAAATTTATCTCACAGCTGACTGGGCGGCCTGATGGTTTCGAGAAACACTGAGCATGATTGTTCCCAGTGCAGTAATTCTATTTCATCATAGCTAGTATGTGTATGCAAAGTGGTGGGTTTGCCATGTTCATTGTCAGCCCTACCGAATATTGTTGGGCAGATCTTGGGCCCTTTTGTAGCTGTGGGCCTGGAAATCGGTCAAGTGAGTGTAGGCTCAAAAGGCAGGCTGAATGCCAACCTTTCAGTGACACACTCCCAAAGCAGGTATGTTGTGCATAGAGGTTCTTTGACTCAACAAATAGTGAAAAAAATTAATGAAAATCATTTTAGAGCGAGAAAGATTTACTATGTTTTTGTATTGAGATGTATTGAGAATATTATACCGGGCATGATTTAAGATCCCAGATTCATACGTTTTGTTCCTTCTTGGCCTTTGATTTATTATCATTACCCATGTTCTCAATATTTCAGTTACATCCATGGTAAAGTCAGAAAGTAATATTAGGCAGTACCAATCCCATAGGCAATATTAGAAATCACGTAATTCAACCATGGCAGGTGGGATGTCATTATTGTTTGTTTATTTTAGAGCATAATGACCATTTAAGTAGTACATGTATATATTGGCATGCTTTTCTTCAGGACTGACTACACACCATCAGCACACAGAAATAAATTCAAGGTGTTCTTCTCTTGCCTGCTGACTTACATGTTAAAATTAGCAACACATGTGTACATGGCAAATGATGAATTCCATGTGTCTTGAGAGAAGATTGTATAGAAAATAATTCCTTGTATATGAATTCTCTTTTTTAATCTTTGTAATCATAGACTTAATCCGAAACTGGAGATAGAATTTTGAAGCAGCCATTTGTGGCAACTGAAATTAATTTGACCAAATTATTTCTTGTTAAGCCTGAAGGTGCTATTGGCCATTGCTCTGAAAACTTTGGTTTTATTTGCAGAAGAAAATTTCAGTCAAAGGTGCTCCAGGGCATATTTTATGCTGCATTGGATGTTGATTCGA
>WEIV01002293.1:32003-48574 GCA_013390005.1 Calyptomena viridis
CACACCATCTCGGGTGGCAGCATTGCAAGAGGGCTGAGGGTGTGCAACTCAGTAGAAATCAGCGATGATTGTAAATCTGCAATTCTCAGCCTTATGCACTTAATAAGCAGATGTTTTTAATTAATAATTAAAATTTTTTAAATTAATAATATACTAGATCATATGATACAATGTGATCCATTCTGAGAATAGAGACTCTTTTCCTGACCTTTCAGGCAAGCCACTTATAAGATGCAGGAGTTCATAAAATGTCCACTGATGTACCACATTAAAGTACCTCCTTATGCTAAAAACTGAACTGAATTCAGACTTTACGTGTGATCAGCATTGCTTGACTCACACCTTGTTTGTCTGCTACTTTCTTTAGCACTCATGTCTGTCTACAGATCAGCCATGTTTCTGCTGAAAATCTGTCACAGAGGGTTGTACTCACTAACTTCTTAGAACAAGTCTTCTGTTTAGAATAAATTAGACAAGGCAAGTACAGAGTAGAACTCTAGATAGCATCTGCCCTTGCTTCATAAAGGTACTCCTCTTAATCAAGATTGATAGCTCCTTTTAACCCAAACACTCTTCACTTAGTTTCTACATTTGATTTAGTTCAGTTATAAAAAGTGTTGACAATGAGTGAAATCTAAGTCACAAGATAAAGGTTTAGCATGTTATCTGTATTCTACCTTCTTTGTGCTTTATTGACGGCCTTTTTATTAGTTACAGGATAGCAAGGTTTGGCCCATCTTGGGTGGGTTTTATTCCTACTAGTCTGTCAAGAAAATAACTTGTAATAGTGTAAAAATTTAGTTAAAATACATCAGGTTTGCATGGTTGCCTAACAGCCAGATACTGGTCCCCACTGAAATTCCAACACATAAATATACAGTTTATCCA
Source organism: Calyptomena viridis (assembly GCA_013390005.1). Classification (NCBI taxonomy): domain Eukaryota; kingdom Metazoa; phylum Chordata; class Aves; order Passeriformes; family Eurylaimidae; genus Calyptomena; species Calyptomena viridis. Next base: position 32,892 of record WEIV01002293.1, read on the forward strand.
GCCACAAAGATTTTGAGTACAGAAAATTGTACCTTCTCGATATGGATATCTTACTTTGCCAAGTTGTATAAATCAATAAAAAACTATGTGCACAATGTCAGCCATGAAAATTTTGCTCCTGCTATTTTGATTAGCACAGAACATAAATTTCTAAGAATGTAGGATCCTTAGACTAGAAGGCTCATGAAAACTAATCACTTTCTCAGTAATAATGTCATAAAATTGCTTTCATAAATTTATAGTTACTGAGAAGCTTCCACTGTCTTGAAGGTTGGTCCAGAGATTGACTACTTTGGTTCATATTTGACTACTTCCAGCACATACACTTTATAGACAAATCTGTTATTTATCCCGGCATTGTCCTGTAATTTATATGGTTCCCTCTATCTCCAAGCTATTAGTTGTCAAAGGCAGATATATTGTTCTTCCTGCCTATACGTGATCTTTGTGTGTGTCCAATCTGTAGGACGCATCATAGGACGCATATCTGTATGTGTCCTATGTGGAGCTCATTTCCTCGTTATGTGCCTTTTGAAAATTATCCTCTGTTAAATAATGTCTCCACTGTAGTTAACCCAGAGCCCCTACTCCATATCTGATCCAATTTGAGGGGTTTGGGATTTTTTTTTCAGTTTGGAGGACTCTAGATAAGGTATTGCCAGTGCCTCTTACCCTGTCATTAATGCTTCTCTGTCTCTGGAAATGTCTGTCCTGTTACACCAGAGAATTGAATTTCATTACTTAAGGCTGCACCATTTCAATGGCTTGTAATAATCTGGTGATAAATAACATATCCAGGTCTTTTACCTCCTCTGTTATTTTTGTTTAGTGTGCTCTCGGCTTTTACAAGAAATGCTTGATACTAAAAGTAAGTGTGTAACTGTACTAGACATAGAATAGGAGGGAAGGATTATTTTCAAATTCTGTCCCAAGGCTGTGTTGAAATTTCTGTCACTGTCAAAATCTTTCTCTGTGTCTTGGGATAAGTCAGTCTTTCTGTGCCTCTCTGAAACAAATGAAACTTCTGCATGATTGAAACCACGGAATCAACACAGTTAGTATTATTCAAAAACAATTTCCTTTAGCTGTGGATTAAGGTTATTACCATGAGGTTCAGTGGTTACGTAACTTACCAAGCAAATCATCAAAGATGTGACTATAATCATTTGAGCCATTCATTCAGCCATTCAGTTTGTTCTGTGTTCATGGTTTATCTTTCTTTGCTGTTTCTTCCTGGTCTCCATGCTGAAGAGGGTTTCTTGAACAAAGCCTATGTTTATATCTTATGATTGTGGTTAACATGGGGATAAGTGCCTGTAGAAAGAATGACTGACATGAATAAAATATAGAAATGAAAATTACCCCTGTATGGTGGAAGCAAAACTCTTGATGCCACAATCTGGAAGAAGCAAATGATGCACCTTCTCAAATTCCAAGAGAAGTGTCAGGTGAAGCAACAAGTCCACTAGCAAAAGTTTGTAATAGAGCTATTGAGTCAGAATGGTTCTGTATGATGGAAAATATTGAAAGTAGTCCCTGTCTTCAAGAAAAAAACTATATGGGCAACTGTTGTCTCAGATAATCCTACCTTTATTCAAGACTTTAGAACATTCTTTTAGTAAAATAATTTGGAAATGAGATTAAAGATAAATCATATGAAAGTAAACTTACCAAGGTAGGTCATGCTAGAGCAATAGGATATTTTTGTGTAAAAGTATAAATGATCTTCCAAATAGCAGGAATGGTCAGTCTGTCTGGTATTCAGTAAGGCAACAGGTGCAGCACCATTTAGATGTGTATTACTTAAACTAGGCAGGATGGCAATTATTAGAGAAATGGAAGTGCACAAAGTGGTCAAAGGAGAGATGACAACGCTTGATTATATTAGTGACAAAACTTCCTTTTTGACATAGGAGCTTCTTAAGTGTCTGTCTAAAGACTGATCTTTTCTGATTTGCCATTACTCGTCATGTCACAAAAAAATAGAAGTGTGATAATGAAGTTTACTGTTGAGTTAGCAAGCATTATAAATATATTGAAGGACAGGGAAATGAGAGTGAGCTGGGAACTGTGGGGTCAAAAGTATTGGAGAGAGGATAGTGGAGTTTAAAAGTAAAAGGTAGGCAATCTTAAGGTGAGTGTCTTGCAGCACACATAGTATGCATATTAATTCCTAGCTAAGAGACAAAGAGGTGGCATGGTTGGCAAGCCGGTTGGCAGTGTGATCCTTTCATCTCTAGGTTCTCAGAGGTTATAATCACTGTTTCTGCAGACCTGGGGCTTCCCCCCAGACAAGAAGGTTTCACAGTGATGAGGAGAATAAGGCATAACTGGTTCATTGAAGCAAGTTGCACTGATTCCATCTTTGTTAATTTAGCTGACATGCAGTCTTCCTCCACATAGTCTCTTCTGTTTCTTCTGGCTGTACATACAATCTTGTGCTAATCTAAAGCTAAATTAAAGGTAGATATTTTGACAGCAGAAAATAATCGTGCATCTCTGCGTGCTTTACGCCTTTGAACTGCCTGAAGTCATTACAAAACAATGCAAACAAGAATAGAATAAATCCCTGAGTGGTACAATATATGTACTGAAAACATGTTGTGCAATCAAAATATCTTTATATTAAAGCAGCAGAGGTTTTTGCTAGCATTTTTGATGTGATAAATAAGCAACTAATTAAATAATGCAAATTATGTAAAGCATACCTTTAATAGCTGAAAAGCAATTCTCCAATGTTTAGTTCCTTGCAGACTGTTCAAAATTATGATTTCAAAGACCAACATTATATATCTAGGAGTGATTTAATCTTTCATGGCTTGTGTCTGTGAATTTGTTCTTAGTAAACATAATGTCATGAAAATGAGAGAAAAAAAGACACAGAGGAATTTTCATGGCTGATATTGAAGTTGAAAGTGTCCTCCTTAGATTATTTTGCAATCATATCTTTAGAATAGAGACACTCTTCCAAGATAGAAGAAAAGGTGAAAAAACGCTTGAAAAATCTTCAAACAGTCTCTCTACCTAAATTGCCATTGCTGTTTTTGTTGGAACAGAACACAGACAAATGCTATCACTGTATGGTGGATGCTGACAGAGCGAACTCATTTGTGTTGCTTTAGTGTCAGTTGTTATTTATTCTAGATACACAGATTACAGTCTTAATTATCACTTTTTTTTTTCTCTGCCTCTCAAGGGTGTGTAATTGTTGTTGTAAGTATCCACTTCTTCCTGTTCTTCCCGTAGGTTTATCAATACCATTCTACCTAAATGTGACATTTTTTTGATTGGTAGTCACTCACTACACTTTGAGATATATTTTATCCCTTCTTTGTGTGTGTTGAATAACATGGTAAGGTGAATTGAATCTTGACATTTTGAAGTGAAATATGCTTGTTTTCTTTTCAAATTCCTGAAGTTTAGTGAAATGCTACAGTCTAGGCTTTCTTTTTTTTTATTGATACGTAAATAGAAAGAAGATTACTTTTGAAAGAACAATGGCTGCTTACAGACTACAAAACAGTGGAGGGACGAGCATACCTTGATGTCACTAACGGTTTTCTGGGGTGGAGGTTGGTGTAGAGGAGGGGAAAAACGAGGGAGAGAAAGATTCAGAGATGAAAGGAGATGGCCCTCAGCCTGGTATCTGCATCAGGGAAGTGTGCTGAATGGAAGGTGTTGTGGTAAGAAAGGTCAGTCTTCTGCAGCGCACTTAAAACTTATCTGAAGTTGTATTTGCACCTGATTCAGAGCAGTGATTGGATGTTCCCTATCTGTACATCATCTTCAGCCTTTTATTCCATGTATGCTGATTTATTCTTTTCAACTTTCTTTCATCCTAAGTTACTTTTATTCCATTGAATTTCCTCAGTTCTTTTTCAGCTGTAATGCACAGGTCTAGTAATGGAGATAGCTACGGTATTCAAAAAGGTTATATGAAAACTTCAAAAGGTATCCAATTTCTGAGATTGCTTGTACCTGTAGTATTCGTAACTTCACTGGTGCTTTTATGGAGTGGTTTCTCTGCTGTTATTGACCCAAATACTGCCAAGTTAAATACTGAGAGCTTATTAAATTTGCTTGTCAATTAGATAAGTGTTCTAGTCAAAAGAACAAAATCATAGAATCATAAAATGGTTTGGATGGGAAGGGACCTTAAAGATCATCTAGTTCCATCCATCTTGGTGGACACCTGTCTCTAGACCAGGTTGCTCAAAGCCACATCCAGCCTTGAATGCTTCCAGGAATGGGACATCCATAGCTTCTCTGGGCTACCTGTTCCAGTCCTATACCACTCTTAGAGTGAAGAATTTCTTCATAATGTCTGATCTATACCTACCTTCTTTCATTTTGAAGCCGTTACCCTTGTGCTATCACTAGATGCCCTCTACAGTCCCTCTTGCAGACCTTCTAGGTACTGGAAAGCTGCAGTAAGGTCTCCCTGAAGCCTTCTCTTCTCCAGTCTGAATAATCCCAACTCTCCCAGCCTGTCCTCATAGGATTGGTGCTCCAGCCCTCCGATCAATTTGTGGCCCTTCTCTGGATTCACTTTACCGGTCCTTCTTACACTGGGAGCCCCAGAGCGGGGGACCCCAGAATGGTGCCCTGTTGTTGGGTTGTGGGCACTGCAAGTCTTGATTGGACCAGTGGAAAGCAATGAGTGTTCTCAAATGCTGAGACTGTTGTAGCATTCACAGGACTGAAATACAACATCCATTAAAGACTGAAATCAGGAAAGAGCTTTGTATACCACACCATCAGTCGTAGTAATTTGTGAAGGAAATACATCTTGGTGCTATCTGAAAGCGGGAAAAATTAATTTTTTCAAGACAACAATTCTATACTTTTGAATTGGCTTAAACTATCTAATGATTCATCCGTCACAGACAAAAATATTCACACGGTGTATACACAACCTAAACACAGCATTCATGAGTAAGACTTCACTGACAAGAGCTTTTGGAAAATTTTCCAGCTTTTAACTACCTGCCAGGAACCTTAGAAAACTGCAGAATCCAGGAACTTTCAAAACATCTAAAGATAAAAGAAAAAAAAAGCTGCTTACACTTGAAGAAGCCTCTGGTGGAAACTTTATCTGTGTCACTCTCTACCACAAATCTATGGCCAATCCAGTCATCACAATTCACAACTTCAATTCACACTCTTCTTGGGATAAAGCAATGAACTGATATGCAGTACAATTTCACATTCCCTAAAAATAAAGGTTTTTTAGTTTATATTTGTGCTGACACAAATCCGCTCTTAAAGTGTTAAAATAATACTATGACTGTGATTCTGCCATTATTTGTTATATTTCTATAACTAATTAAATCATAGGGTTCCCAACATTTCTGAACAATAAATAAGTACTTTTGACTTATCTATTGCAGTAATAAATGCCTAAAGTAGCCTTTCTGGCATGTAAACACTCCCTTTAGAGCTTTCTGTGCATTTCGCACCAATACTTTGGACTTGTAAATCACCTGTTCTAAAAGGAATATGACAGAGTGTGAGGGGAGTTTTTTTCAATTCCTAAAAACTCTTAAAAGAATAGATAAGTTGGCTGAGTTAATAATTTAATATTGTAAGGAAAGTTCAAGAAACTACAGCTATTACAACAGGAAATTTTCTCATAAAGGATTTGAGGTACAGACTCTCAATATGTCGAGCATTTACACATATAGCTCCCACTCACATAGTTACCAATTGAAGATTTTCACTCATTATCCCCAAATGTCAATGGCAGAGCAGAATCAAAATTTTTAATAGACTTCTGTGAAGGGAAAAACACCAATTTACAATACTGTAATGTCCTAGAGCACATTTAAGTTTATGGAATAAATTAGTTCACTGGGAAAGATTTTAAAAAGAAGCCTTAAGCATCATCAAATTAAACATATACTGGTAAAGTCAGTTAACTGTCTATTTGCACATTTTGTGAGCTTATAGTTGGAAAAGATTGTTTAAGAGGTTATGTAACAGAAACACAGAAAGTCTTGTTATATGATATTGTCCTGTACCATTAGTCTGGTAATACAGAAAGATGCATGTACACTGATTTGTATCATACATACATATGAAAATAATTTGACAGATCAGAAAAGAAGACATTTTTAGCTGTGATCTAGACTGCTAAAAATACCTCTGTTTATTCAGTTAGCTTTCATATTTAATTGCCTAGCTAGTCATCTGTGGACATAATGTTGGCACACTCTGTATAATATTATAGAATCTCATTTTAGGTGCATAATGAACTTCGGTTTCCTAAGTGGAGTTTATATTGGGTGACATTTTCCATGTTAAGAAAATTGCGTTTCTTTGAGAAGGAGCTTTATGGCAAAAGATTAGAAATCTAAGTTAGTTCTGTCAGTTTAACAAAACATTTGAAGTGGTTCACAGTTAGGAAGTCAGCTGAATGTTTTGATGGTAGATTCCCCCAGACTAGGCTGAAAAGACACTGTTAGAATTCTACAATTTCTTGAACTCCTGTGAATTCTGTCAGTTGTACCTCAAAAGGGTGGCACAGGTAGAGTCACATGCTTCTTGAATGACTTGGGAAATAAGACATGCTTTTGTTGTGCTGTTTAAATTAGAAAAAAAAATCCCAGAAATTTGTGTTAATTAGAATCCATCAGACCATTCTTCATAAATTTTGTCTCAGCATTTAGAGTGCAAATGTTGGAAAAAAACCTTCAATATCATTCAAAGATAGGAGCATTTCAAGCAGAACCTTCCAACTGGGTGTTTTATTCACAGTTGCCTTTGTCTTTTCAGAAGACCATTCTCACAGAAGTTAAAGGTCTCTTGATTAGAGCGTGTCACTTAGAAGAGCATGAAAATGCCAAGGATTTAATTATTCCTGTTCCGTTGCCACAGCAATTGTTGTATATTTAATTTCTCTCTTAAAAGTAGGGCAAGGGGAAAAAACAAGTAACTGTGGTTTTTTCTTCTCACAAAGCTACATAAAAGTCCTAAATGAGTAAAACAACCTGTGTTGGCTTCTCCAGGTTTTTGTAGCATGATCAGAGGGAGGAAGTTTATGAAGAGGGAGGGCCGTGCAAAGCCCAGGTAAAATAATTGCAAGTGATTTTTGTGATGGACAGAGCAAGCCTTGCAATGGAATCCCAAAGACTAATGAGAACGTTCGTAGTTGTCGTATTTGAAGTCTGCTAGGCTGACCCTAGGGGCCAATTCATATGGCAAACAGACAAAAGCCACTCTGAATAGTTTAGAAAAAGCCTTATGATCTTTTATGTCCACTACAGGCATAAACCAGACTTTATAAGCCCCTGACACTTTGGAACTTCACTTTTGACACAAGTAAAAAAGCTGTGAGCATTACCTGTATGTTTATTAACTTTTCTAATGAAGGTCAGGCTTTCTTATTTTCCCCTGTCTATGGAAAATTTGGTGTCTTGAGGATTGAATGGATTTTATGTCGTTCTAGACACTCCCAAGGGAAGAAGTCCTTCTCTCTTCTTGTTACAGTAATGCTGAGCCAGTGGGACACACTAATTACATGTGAGGGCTACCAACATGTACTTGTGCCTCTTTGATTTTCCTTGAAGGCCGTCTTGTCTTTCCATTTACATGGAAGAGGAAAAGTTAACATTGTCAAGTCAAGCACTGCTACTTAGAATTTGGAAAGAAATAAATACTCCTGTCATGCAAGTTTCTCTCTTAATTTTCTCTTACAAAATCCAGCATTTGTTAGACCAGTTCAGAAACACAAACCACTTACAGGTGGCTTCTCAGGAGTCTACGTTGCAATCAATCTCATTACAAAGTGGAAGAGTTCAATTTACAATAAAGTAGTGAAGGAATTCAACCCCGAAGGGGGGAATGAACATTAGAGTTGTACAGGTCTAAACTGCTCTTACTTTGATCAGTCATCATCCAAAAAAGAATATTGAAGGGGGAGAGAAATTTCAGAGTGAAGCACAGAAGAAAGTATATGAGCAGGGACTGAAACATTGGGCATTGACCATTCAAGGAAAAACATAAAAACAGGCACAATACAAATAAACAAATTAATAAATTGTAAATCATACCAGCAATTTTTATTCTCCATGAGTCGGCTAATACAAGCATTAAGTGAACAGTTTTTTAATTAACTTGCATTTAAAATAGAGGGAAAAGCTTTACTATAATGCATAATTACACTATGAAACCAATTGTCACTGGGTTGTACTTGAGCTGAAATTCAAAGGTAAACTGGACATCCCTGTGGATCAAAGACTATGCAGAGGTAAAATGGTTAAAATTCGGGTGTAATTACTGCTAAAAAACATTTTGGAAGTCATGTAAAATTTGATATTTCAAAATGTACCGCAATCTCTTGCTGTTAGGAGATGGGAAACAGTTTTGTCCACATCTACATTTCATGGGATCTCTTATTCCTTCCCTAAAACATCCAGAACTTCATGGAGACTGGATATAGGACCAGTTGGGCTCAGGTGAAATCCGACATGGCAATTCTTATATTATGATTAATGAGATTCCCTTTATCAACAGCTGTGATTCTGACCTGTGTGGCTCTGCTGCTTATCACGAGATGTATACATCTTTATAACCTGCATTTCAAATAAAATTTAAATCTAAATAACTTCCATTCAGTTGCTATAACCTTTTCAAATATTTGCTCATTCAAATAATTTATTCACAGAATTTCAAACTGTACATCAGCAGCATTCTTCTAAAGTATAATACTACTTTTTTTTTTTTTTTTTTTTACATGCGGGCATTTATTATGACATTTAGGAGAAAAAGAACATGCTGCCACTAACCCCTCTGCAACTAAAACATGAATTCTTGCTTTGGAGACACAGGTTTAGAAATGTACGTCTCTTTTATTTAGTATTGTGACAGGGTTGGATACATTCAGAGATTTCTTTCCTGGTTTGTGATGCTAGTGTGATTCAGGATGTGTTATCTTGATGTATTATAAAATAAGCCAGTTTATCTTTAGTTTAGCCTGTCATCAGTGGGGAGGGGGCTTTTCCTTTGGGAGCTGAATGCAAAATAACTGAAGGAGATTGAAGTTGGCAGTGACTAATGAAGTCTTGTGAAAGAGTCAGGAGTCAGTGGGTTACTACATAGAATGGATTGAGAAGAGAGTAACAACAGCCTCTTTGTGGAGTTTATGATGTCTTTTTTTTTTTTTTTTTTGCATAATCCGTGCTTCTGTGAAGAAAATCTCAAAAAAAATTTAAAATTCCTGATGTCTGTCTCTGAAACACACACATTCGCACACACATTTATTACAGTGGAGATAATTCTAGGCTTCCATGTTTAATGAGCCAGCACGGTTGCCTGAAGGTGTTCTACATGTTAATAATTTTAATCAGTCACACAGAATTTATGGAGCTAGAATTTCAATTGAAATTAGCATGAGTTAAAACTGCAGTAATTTATTTCTCTGAGAGCTCCCCCTACTTTGCCAGTTTGATAATATGCCCTGTTGTCACAGAATCTGGCACGAATAAATCAGTTGTTATGCAGGCACCACGGAGCAGCCTGCTATGGCACTGGTATACAGAGCATAGCTACTGTGAGTAGAAATCACTGCAATTGGTTTTGCATTTGCTGTATGTGTAAAATCTGTGGACATAGAGTGAAGGCTGAAGGAGCATGAGGAGGAGGAGTATGCCATCGAAGGTGCTGGGAAGGGGACAGAAACAATGCCAGCCGAGCTCCTGCCTCCAGCCTGACACAGCTGACCCAGGTCAGGAATCACTGCAAACTGCTTCTGCCTTAAGCCCATGATTAAGTGATTTGAATGACTGCCTAACCTCAGCCGTGTGTAAAGCAGAGTGAAGGAGGTGAGACACTGAGGAGGGAAGCATGCCCTCTTTATGCAAACTTCGGAGAAATTATCTGGGCTTTGTACTATGAGTAGCTGATGCAAAGTTACAGCCCAGCCTGCAATTACTAAAAGCTTTCAGCAATGCTACAGCAATTCAGAAAACTGTTGTGGTGTTACACTATTTTTGTTCCTGAAGTACTTGTTGAAGCCTTTTGCTAAACGAAGTCTTTAAGATGTTTTCTTTTTTTAGACTTTTTCGTTTCTAGACTCAGAAGAATTTGGAGATTTTGACTGAAACATTGTGAGGCAAACTGATTCAGCCTCTCCGCAGTTTAACTGTCCCAGCCTGTGTGCAGAGTGCAACAAGATTTGTGTTTTCCACCTCATTAAACTGACAGCAGAAATTAGTTTGTGGTATTAAAAACTAAGAAGTTAAATTACAGCTACACATGTCCTTTATGCAATGGGGTGTGTGAAAGATGTTTGATTTTAATGTTTGCTATAATGGAGAATTTAAATTGCAATGTTTGTCAAATCTCTAATCTTTGTTTCAGAGTGGAATATTAATTATGCTTTTAACTACGAGAGGTAAATAAAATGAGCATCCACTGCCTGCCTAAGGGTAAATTGCAGATTACTGGCAACGTGACGTGGCGTACTAAATGTCAGTTTTGTCAAACAAATTTAGAGGAACAGTTAAACTATTAGCTTCCTGTTGTTACAGGGGTTTTTTTTGCAATGAATGACTGTTCCTAGCAGCAGGAGCACTGTACCATATGGAACACTAACAGAGCTAAATCGAATAAGCAAGATGAATGACGAGATAGCACTACAGACGCACTCAATTAGTTTATAACTGTCTATTAACTTCTGTTGGTGGTTTTGAATAAACAATAGATTAACCATTACACCCCCTTCTTTTTTCTTTATGAAACCAGTAGAAAGACAATATGATGAGGGCACACAGTGAAGAAACCGAGCAGTTTCTTTCTTTTTATTTTTACCTCCTGCTTCTTAATAACTCAACCTGTGTGGTATTACATTTTGTTACAAATAACAAAATGCATTAATTCCAAGTAGCAAATCAAAATATTTCAGATATGGTTATGCAAGCAAAGTAGTTCTTCAAATTACTAGCAGTTACTCTGCCTGATTTTTTTTAGAACCTGGTTTAGTAGCAGGGAAGCTCTAATATGGTATGTGCACCTAAGCCAGTCATTGCGATTTCTTTGGCATTGAAAGGAAAACTGTTGTGATCAATGCCAAAATGAAAATATCATGAGTGTGTCTCCTGTCTCTCTGTGCCCCAAACTTTTAGACCTGAACTACTTTTAGCAGTTAAGAGCTGATGCATTAGTGTGCCCTTACTAGAAAAACTTAAAAAGTGTTTGATTTTGCATACCAGATTATGTCCTAGTAGAGTCATTAGACTCAGATTACTTCCTTCTAATTTAAATCCTAAATAAGTAGGCATAATACAAAATATTACTATCATTGGCTTCTATTCTAAGACATTAGAGAGGGCACTGGGCTTATCTCATATTATATTGTGATGTTTTTACCTGTCATTATTTAATTCAAAATTGCTAGTAAAAGCTATCTGAAGACCACGCAAGCTATTCTGTGTCACAGTTCCATATTAGGTGTTCAAACACCCAGTGAAGATGTTACTGTTGCTGAACCTGAAAACCGAAACAACAGACAGAAAAAGTGGGCAAGGTTAAGAGAGGGGCATTGGATGAAGGGGACAAAATAATAAACACAGCCAGACATGATTAGATCCCAATCTGTCCATGAGAGTGGTCCATAACTGCCATAAGCCTTGTCATTGTGTGATTGTTCGAAGCTCAGTACTTTTAGCTATAATCCTGATTCAAGCTTAAGTTACAAACTTTGTAAATTCTTATCTGAATTGAAAGCCACAAGTTTGTTTTGAATCATTGTCCCAGTACAGTACCGAGGGACAATCTGCCCATCCATTGCATCATCTTAAATGAGGAATTTACAGATATTTGGTGACACTTAAAATTTAATGCTATTTTTAGCCTTGTTGCTGTTTAGCAATTATTGCTACTTAGTTCATTATACAAATAGGAGAGGTAGCTGGGAGGTGTTGGGGAGCAGGTGCTGGGAATGCAAGGGAGATCTGGGAAGACAGTACTTAGGGAACAGCGGACATTAATTTTAGAAAGCTTGAATTCATTCGTTGTACTGCACATAAATAAAGTTGTTTGAAAATCCAAGGTTCTGTTTTCTGGACCAACCCTCCATTTAGGTAATAACATTCAACCTGCTGAAATCCTTTCAGTTGTCATCTGAATGCAATAGTCTTCTCCATCTTCTGTGTAAAGACTGACACTGCTGTCAGCCTACTGCTAACTTCCTTCCAACATCCGTGTTACCGATGAGTGGAGTGGTTTTTGTCTGTCCCCTTACCATACATATTTCACAGATGGTGATGTAAGTTTTGAGTAGTAAAACTCCATTAAATATTTAAAACTTCTCAGGTGAAAGGAGCGATATTAGTAAAGTGGAAAAATAGCATGAGAATCTTATATTGTGTAGGAACACAAGCTTCATAGATCATAGTGGAAAAAAGAGAATTAAAGAATTGTCAAAGACTAACTCAGGCTGGGACTGCAGAAAGGAGATAAATTGTTCTTATCAGATGCAGGCAACAATATGAATACATTCCTATCTGTAGGCTATTTTGACATGTAATACAGATTTTCCAAATTATGCAAGCATTTCTGTCTGCCTCTGGCAGAGTAAACCATTTTTTTTCAGTTTTACCTGCACATGGCAATAATTCAGTAATATAATACAGGAAATACTGGTTTACTGCCATTTAAATTTCTACCCAAACTTAAGTCCAAGTGTCTCATCCGGGTGCTCAGTATCTCCTTCAGCCTGCATTTCTGAGTCTGGATTTTGGAAAAATTACTGTATTTTGCTTCTTGTTACCATCTCATCTAAAGTCAACTCAAGTCTCCTCACCTGTAATTCACCTATGTCAAAATATTTTTACTATGTCATATCCCAGTCTTACTTAGTTATTTATAGTATTGCAGTGTTTTAAAGGAAGACACTATTTAAATAGTGAACATGTGTCCCTGATGAATCGCACAGATGTCCATCTGTTTTCAACTTCCTTATTTCCTTGCTGTTGAAGAAAATATCACAGTACTATTTTTAATCCAATGTTTGTAAGCTTAAAGGTTACTAATGATAAAAATTACGTCCGATGAAGGGTAATGTTCTTCCATGCAGTGACTTGAATGAAATGACATTACCCTTGGTCAGGGGGTAATTTTTAATTGCTACAATGTTCTTGTAAGTACCCATGGTGCAGCACTTAGGTCATCTTTTCACTAGAAGGATTCCATTACTAAGTTTACCAAGTGGCTGGGCTTAATGGCTGTACTAGAGATCCCACTTTTACATTTGGTCTTGCACAAAAATGTAAAAGTTAGCAAATGGAAGGCTGTTAGCTCCTTGAAAGAGCACTCCTTTCTCCAAGGGCAGGAATGGAATGTGCTGTTCTGAATTCCTTGTTCACTTAACCCTCCACTGAAGTCAACTTTAAGGAGTCTCATAATTTCCCTTGAAAGACACTCCTTTTTTACAATTTGTCTAGATAGGCTAGGAAATGTCAATCTAGTCAAAATATTTGTTTGACATCTGATCCTGAAATAGTTAAATTTGAATCAAATAGTATGTTAAAGACAAATTGCTATGACCTGGTTTATGAATGTTACGAATGTGATACACTTGCAGTAGTGCAGTCATATTTCTTTAGGTTTAGAAAACAATCACAAAACTATAGATATTTTCAGTTGCTTTTGTATAGTTAAATAGCTATAATGAATGTATTATGGATTACTTACCCTATTTAATTAGAAAATATACCAACACTTGTGCCAAAACATAACAAAGAACCTATTCCACAGTAAACACTATACTACTTTAAAAGCATTCCTACTCACTTCCTTTTTTTTTTTTTTTTAAGTTCAGAAAAAATTTCGTCATATTCTTTAGGAATATCTACATATTCCCAAATGTTACTGACTGGTAGTATTGTCTTGCAATTTAATCTCCTGTAACGTCTCTCTCTAATTTCTGCTGATGGAACTCCTACCCAAACCTGTCTCTTGACCTAACCTACAGTTTATTACAAGCATTAAGACACTCTCTCTCAAGTACCATCTCCCAAACCATATAGAGCTTAAATCGAGAAATCAGTGCTAGCTATATTATTCAATAAACTTGTAGAACAGATATTATTAACCATTACATTCTTCAATAGTGCAGAATCATTTTGATGGAACTCAAAAAAGTTTTTCTACAGAGGTACCGGTTTTTTTATTATCAAATTATTTTATGGGTTCTTTGTGGTTTGTTTTTTTTCAATAAAGAGCAAGCAGTTTGCTTTGCAGCTGTCACAGTTTACATCCTTTCTCTGTAAATGTTGAATTGGAGAGTTAATTTTAGCACTAAAACATTATGTCTTAGAAACTTCATCAATGTCTATTATTATTGCAAAGGAATAGTTTGTTATTTTCAACACAAAAGTCCTGTTTCTGGCCTTATTTGCCACCTCGCTTCAGATGGGTCTGTGTATCTCTATAACTCTCAGTATACTTGCTGTATTACATCACTACTGTAAATTGTAATATTTCAGTATATTTAAAATACTGGACTGTGTGTTTTAAAAACAGCAGCTATCATTACTGTTAAAATTGCAAATTCTAACTGACCGATGTTTTTAATAATGAAGTATTGTAGTTGTTTGAGGTTGTTGCCTTCTGAAGAACAGCACTGTGCCTATCAGCTCATTTTAATACATATAGTATTCTTATAATGGATGACTTCATCAGGGGAAGGACTATGACATTATTTATAGCTTTTACTCTGCTTGTTCAAAAGGAACTTTACCATGCAAGCTCTGTTCAGAAGTTTCCGATTTTTCCTTTTCCAAGGATAAAGGATGTCTAAAGTGTATTGTCACAGAATTTAGAATTAGACTTGAACACAAGTACAAGACATTCATTTTTTTGTGTGTGTGTATTTCTGCGACAGAGGTGTAGACTTAAAGATAGTGTGTTTCCATGAAAAATTTTGATTCCTCAGTCTCTGGATTATCCCTCTGCCTGTGGGTGGCAAAGCTCTGAGTGAAAATCCCATATTATATGCAATCATTAATTAAAATTCTTTTCAAATGTTATTGTAGCTATAAAACTGATTTTATTTTTCAGATGAAACTGTATTAGGAAGATTTAGAGAAGCTTTCCTTGACACCTTTCTTACATCTTTTAATTAAAGAGTCTTTGGTGTTAATAGGTTCAAATTTGCCAGAATTAGAAATGAAGGGATCTAAATATATGAAGTGTTCTTACCTAAAGCCACCATGATATGCAGCTATATCAGCTGTCCTTTCCACCGTGGTATAAAGAGCCCCTAAAGTGGGGCTACATTAATCAACCTTCCTTGCCATACAAGCCTCATATTAATGATCCATTGAATACAGCACATAAGACCCCAACACACATACCTGCTAAGAGAGAAGTAGGGACTGGACAACTTTATTAGCAGTTTATACAGGGGGCAGATGACAGTCTCTCCCAGAAGCTGCATTCTGCTGTGTGGGATAAAATTGGATTGAGTGTGCTGCTGCATCTTAAACTGACCAAACAGTATCAGCCACAAAAGGTCTCAGCTGGACCACTTCCTCCCCTAGTCCTGTCTTTGGATTACCAACAGTCCATCTGCCACCACACTTCCACTGCCAATTAAATGATATACACATGGCTTGGGAGAGCACTTCAATGGTTTACAAGCTACATGCTGCTAGAGAACCACTCCTTAGTGAGTTGCTTTC
>WEIV01002294.1:852-30635 GCA_013390005.1 Calyptomena viridis
TATAATTACTCTTTCTGCTATAATTTGTCAGACATGGCATCAGATAATCTAGGAAACGAAAGAGTGGAAATGGGGAAACTTGATTTTGCTAGCAAATGGCCTTGCTAGTGTTGGCAATGTTTAGATATAACTGCAATATATAAGTATGTCCTCCAGCAGAAAAGCAAATATCCTTTCTGCTGCTGTTGCATTCCTGTTCGGTATGTTCTTTTTTTTTTTTTTAATATGAACCCTCACGTGACAGATCTCCACACAAAACCTGTGGGAATGATATTGTCAGAAAATTTGTAATATNNNTATTGTCAGAAAATTCGTAATATAGCCATCTATAACACTTTCTTTCTGTTCATCGTTTTTCAGCTTAGAAAAGATAGAGTGTAGTCTGCCTAATGTGTCCCAAGTTTACAATTACACATGACACAAAAGATATGAGAACAGCTCTGCAACTTAGCCTGATGCTAGCAAAATCCTATGTAATTGTAAATAACTTTTTTTGGCTCCTTAAAAAAGTGAAAAAACACCCCATATATTAATTTACATCATGTTTAAAGGTATGCTAACAGCCTTACTTTTCTTAGTAAGTAGTCCCATGGTCTTTCAGATAATTAGTGGAAGTGGAGATAAGAAGCCAGAAACAGCTATACAAAAAAATATACATCCTTACCAGTTTTTTTTTTTTTTTTTAATATTTGAATGGGGATAAATTGTTGACTTTTTTTTAAAGAAAAAAAAATTGAAAATCCATAAACAAACACACCAAACCAAAAAAAGAAACCAAAACAACCTAGAAGCATTAAATTATTTTTACTCAGTAATGTATGCCTCTTATGGTACAGACATCTTTGTTTGGGTTCAACATACGTGTTTCTTTCACTGTATTTGAGAAGTCCCTCATATAGACACAGGGCAACTACAGATGTTTACTGGTCATAGTACAGAGTGTGATAGGTTTGTCAGTATAAAATCAGACAACCTAAGGAGAATTGTATAGTATATTTATGAAATCTGCAGTCTAGACTGATTTAGTTCATAAAACAATTCACATTCACAACATTTCATGCAGAGCTTTCCCATTTAATTCTACTTTTTATGGAAGAAAAAAGGCTATTCAATAGTTTTCCAGGGGAAACATTAAATTGTAATGTTTAGAAGAATAATAGCTTGATCTTGACTAGAGAATTTTAAATTTTCCTTGTTAGGATGCTTCTCAGATGAGAAGATAGGTATAATTTGCAATAATTTGTTGTTGCATCTATGATGAAGAGTTATTGCGGAATGTGTTTTTCAGCTTCAAATACTTGCAGAGCAAAGAAAACTAAAATCCACAACTGTACCTTAAGACTACCTTCTTTTGCACTTCTAACAATGTAACTGCATTGGAGACTAGATTGGCATTTGAGTTTAAATACATGTAACTACTCTGACTGTCAGAGTTTTCCCCTTATAAAGTGAAAACAAAAGTGGCCACTCGGCAGTAAGGCAATTGACAACCACACAGGCCCTGCTCTTCTACCACTAACTGAGCAAATGCATAGTAACACATGTGTACAAAAGTAAATGCTTTGGAAACAGCACGAATTTTAACCTCCGTCTGAATAATTTATTGATGGCAATAACCTTTTAATTTGGAACATCTCAGGAGTGTTTTCTGAATAATTCCAATACAATTTTATTCAAACTGTCTGGATGAAATAATTCAGCTATGGGTATATGATGTTTTAGAAATTGGTTGAAAGTATATTGAGATGCTCCTTTTTTTTTTTAATGAAGTGGAAGATACAAATTTTCAATTCCCTTTACTTTTTCAATAAAATATGTTCTTTAGAGGACTTTTCTGCATCTAACAAATTTGAAAGATCATTTTAGCATGCAAAGAAAGGTGGATGAATGTCCTAACTTGCATGCTACTATACCAGAGGCAAGTCTTCATTGACTTTTACAGGGCTTGATACCGTGTTGTGACATTTTATTATGAGCATACATTTTTTATTTATTTTAGTAGTTGAATAAATTTACTTAGTATCTTAATAATGCAGAGAGATTTTGCTTGTCTATTTATAATTTTATAAAGTACTGTCTCCTCTGAGGAGTTATAAAGAGGCATCTATGAAACACAGTGGAGGAAATATCTTGATATCTTTCGTTAGGCTGACAGATGAAGCGAGGAAATTTTTAATGTTTCTGGGAAATTAAAATTTTCTTTCAAAGCAACTATACTGGCAGAATCTTCCCTCCCTTTTAGGCTTTGAACTGCCACCTACTAATTTCCTTGTATCATCCATCACTGTTTTTCAAATTTTTTGCAGTACTTGCTCAAAGTTATTTCCATCACACACCTGATGCACGTGTGCAGCATAGCATAGCTGTAGAATCGTACTGCTGACAGTCTTCTGTATGTACATACTCTGGTAGGAGACCAGAATTTTTGCATGATTTATAGATGTTCACAGACAAGACCAATGCTTTCTGTAGATACTTAAATGAGAGATGAATACTATTTGTCTTGAATTCTTTGTTGCCCTTTTAAGGTTGTTTTTGAAAGATTTTTCTCAACTATTTTATATTCTTATGGGAACTCTAGTCTTAAGATAGTAGTTTTATTTCTCTGGAGAAACAAATGTTTATAAAAATATTACATGCAAGGAGGTAACTGAAAGTTTACTAAACTTTATACCTACGTGTTCTACCAAAAAGAGAGAGAGTGTCTTGCCAATAATTCTTGAAGCACATCTCAAAAAGTAATAAAATCCTTTTGATTTTTAATTTCTTTTTGAGTGGAATTTTCTTGGTTTTTTCTAGCTGTTCTTGAGGGATATTAGAATGAAGAGCATCAGATATTATCAGGTCAAGCTTTACTACTGAATACAATGAAGCAGCTGGAGAAGACAAAGATTAGTGGTAGTGGTAAATTAATTTTCTGCATGAGCAGAAACATCTGTTCATTACTGAGAAGTTCATTTGTCCAACCTTTCAAAAACTTTTGGTTACACATACCCACTTCTCAGCATGAAGTTGAATTTCTGTGCTGGTGGAAAAATTAAACGTGTATCTGCTTTTATTTATTGTATTTGGTTAGCAAAAGCATGAGCTGTATAGAAAGTACACTGTGGATTAGAAAGTACATATATACATACATGTATGTCAATCCAGTCACATCATATTTTGCATCTACGTTGTAAGCTGTTAACCAAAGTCCGCTTGATCATGTGGTCACAGTTACTCTCTGCAGGGGGTTAACTTTGGCTGGCTCCCAGGTGTCCACTGAGTCACCCTATTACCCCCCTCCTCAGAGGGGCAGGAGAAGAAAATAAGATGAAAAACCTCATGGACTGAGATGAGAACAGTTTAATAAAGAAAAGCAAAGTCTTCATATGAAAACAAAGAAAAACAAGGAAGGAATTTATTCTTTACTTCCCATTAGCAGGCAACGTCAATCCACTCTGGAAAGTAGGGCCTCAGTACACTCTTCATTTGTTTGGGAATACAAACACACTAATAACAAATGTCTCCCCTTTCTGCCTGCTTTCTCTTAGCTTTTATTGCTGAGCACTATGCCATAGTGAGAATATAATTTCGGTCATCTTAGGTTGACTGTTGTGTCTGTGTATCCTCCAAACCTCTTGCCCACCCCCAGTCAACTGTTTTTTTGGGGTGAGTGGAAAGTTGCAGAGGTGACTTTGAGGCTGTGGGAGCAGTGCTCAACAGAAGCCAAAAAAATTATGTGTCATCAACACCTTTACAGGTACAAATACAAAGCACAGCACTATGGAGGCTTCTATGGGAAAGTTCGTCCCATCCTGGCCAGACCAAATTAGCTCCCAAGTAGTCATTGGCCAACAGGCTGTGTTTAGTCTTAATAGTGGCAGTAGCTGCTTGAAGCCCACCTATATCTTGCCTTGGGCACTGTGGTGCTGTGCAAGGTGGACACTTTATATCCCCAAATTCTGTGGCTTACTGAAACAGGTGTCCTTAATGAGCATTAGTTTGCATGTGGTCTAAGTGATGTTAACTTATATATTTGGTTCAAATTTTTGTCCTAACTTCCTACACAGTACACTACCTAGAGTGGCTTGTACACAAGAATAGTTAGCATTTTTCCCTTATAGTAAAGTCAGATTCTTCAAAGAAAAACAATGTGATGAATTTTTTAACCAAGCCATAAAAGTGAATCTTTTGGTACTATTCACATACAGAAAAAAAGACTATGGATGCTTAGGAGTGTGGATACTTATTTCTGAAATTCAGTAGTAAGCCTGGACTAAAAGGGACTCTTAAATTGGTATTAAAATATCAGTGAAGTTAAGACGCCTCAGGAATGTGTTATGCTTAGCACTTAGTATGCAAGTCTGCCTGCTGTAAAGATATATTGAAGATGAATTCTGAAATTATTTTGTAACTTAAATATTTATGATAAATATTTATTTTTAAGAAATATTTCTAGTAGTGGTTGTTTGAAAATGCAGTGTGCTTTTGCGTAATTAAGCCACATGCAAATATCTACTTAGCTTCTGTAAAATATCTCTAGAAATGGCAATTTTTGCCAGAATTTTCACTTTTGTTTAGAAAATGTATTGTAAAACTTCATGGGAAAATCTCATTTTAATTTTTTATTTCAATTAGTCTTAAGACTGCTGCATAAAAAACTGCTTTGGTGAATCACTGTTCACAGGTGCTGATTATTCTGTCCTAAAAGTTAACCTTGTTTTCCTTTTTTCTTTCTTTTTAATTTATAGCCTCTCATGTTTTCTCACAGAAGCAATACTCTGTAAAATACAGGTAAAATGAAGTTTGTTGGTATTACATGGCTACAGTTCAGGTGGAAAAAACCCCCCACATTTTTAGGCCATTTATCAAATTATATCTTGATTCATAGCCTTCCAAGGAGAGCTACAAATCTTGCTGAATGTGATTCTCTTATAAAGCTTCGAGATGTGAAATAGCTATGTTGACACATTTGAACTAAGTACTGTAATTTTCCCCCTCATAGTGTTAGCTTTTTTTACTGAATGGAGACTTGGAATGTGGACTCGGCCATTAACACGTAGGGTGGGGAATGGGTTTGCATTCTGTTCCGTTCATCATAGAACTGTGACACAGTTATCATTGCAAAATTCTTATGGCTCTCCATGTCTGCAGTCTGGAGTGCACATTGGACTGCTGTGATGGACTGAAATGTTGTTAATGTCTTAAACTTCATCAAAATCATGGAAAGCCTTTTTTTTTTTTTTTTCCCCAAGCTGCAAGGAAGCAACTGCCTATCTGTTAAGCACCTCTCTTCCCCAGTATGCTTCCTGACTGGAATCATATTCCTGATTGGGAACTTGAGACAAGACTATTGTCTAATCACCTCAAGTCTGAGGAGAAGTAAAGAAGACTCAGGTAGTGGAGGAGAAAGGTTTTGAGGGTGTGACGGCGAAATCTCTCCACACCAAACAGGAGTAAACTCCCTCCCAACCCCAGGAAGACCATGTACACATGGGACATTCATGAGAGGCAGCTGAGAAGGGGATCACAAACCACCAAAGGCTCCCACGCCTCCCCAGACTCATTCCTGAAGCCTTCCACCACCAGAGGACTGCACGTGATCCAAGTGAGGCAAAAAAACCAGGACCTGTCCCAAGAGATTGTGAAACTTCCTCCCACCTAGAGAGGTGCCTGGCATCTCCTGAATGTATATTAATCTGCTGGACTTTATGTCTTGTGAGACCCTCACCACTAAGAAGACCAGAAGATGAGCCATGAGATGCTGCTGGGTTCCACAGAGTGGTGATGCTTTTTCTATTAATAGCTCTCTATCACCCTCTTTCTTCCTCTCCTTTACCTCCCTGCCCCCCCTCCACATTTTCCTATTTCTTTCTATCTCTCTCTGCTTCACATTTACTGTTAAATAAAATCCATACTATTGACTTTGGTGTATGGTCTCGTTTGTACCTTAACTTGGGCAGAGGCATTTCTAATAATTTTAATAACCAGATCATAACTACTGCACAGCATGTTTTCTTGATTTCTTAATGTTCTCTCTCTGTTAGCAATGATTAGTCATGTCTCTATGTTTTGGATCATGCAGGTTCTCACAGGAATATGCCATGTGAGAACACCAAAAAGATTTGTTACGCTGGGGCTTCTTAAATAGTACTGAAGAGTGCAATAGAGATAGGGCTGGGAATTTTTATCATTACAACTTCCACTAAGTGTGAGCCACAACCAGCAGTGCAACCTGTGACAATGGCTCAATGACTTGGTCTCTGGCCTGAAGTAAGAAAGAAGCTTTGAGTGTTGAGGAGTGGGCATATGGACTGTGATAGTTTTGCTTTATACAAGTTTATAAAAAAAAAGAAAAGAAAAAAAAAAAGAAGACCGTGTGATCATTTCTCCCATGTCTTTTTGAGTTCTGTTGTTTTCAATAATGTTCCCCATTACATCAATGTATCTTTAGGTCCTATCACAGAAGCGTACATCTAAGGATGTTTTGGCAATCTAAAACCAGTAAAGAATAACAAAGAGTCATAGAATCACAGCATCATTTAGGTTGGGAAAGACCCATAAGATTATTGAGTCTAATCATTAATAAATAAACTTGTCTGTTAGTGTCACATCTGCACATCTTTTAAATACCTCCAGAGGTGGTGACTCAACCCATTCCTTGGGATTTACAGTGACAGGACTTTGTAGCAGTCACAGTCAGTCAATCTCTTTCCTTTCAGGAAGTCATTCCATAAATGACAGCATTCAGAGTGGTGTTACTTTTTTTTCTTACAAGAAAAAAAAATATCAGCAGTGATGATTTTGTCCAAGATCCAGACAGAAGAAATATATATATTTTGAAGCAGAACATTCCATTCTTTTTGATGCACTGAAAGCTCTTTTTGAAATATATTCTGAATGACCCATTAAATCATTGTTGTATATCTTGTGTAGTTTGGCTTACAAGTGAACTGAAGATGAACAAGATAATAAGTTTATAGACAAATACAAAATATAAGGTATAAGGAACAGAGAAAGATGTACATGAGTTGTTTATTGCTTGATAGACTATCCTAGTAGAAGAAGGGGGGTGTATTGGGTTTCCATGGCCAGGTTTTGGTTGAGGGGCAGCTATAGAGGAGGCTTCTGTGATAAGCTGCTAGAAGTTTCCCCATGTCTGGCAGAGCCAATACCAGCCAGCTCCAGGATGGACCTGCTGCTGGCCAAGGCTGGGCCAATCAAGAGTGATAGTAATGCCTCTGAGATAACATTTAAGAAGGAAGAAAAAAAAGTTAGTGTGCAGAATGAAGATGAGAGCCAGAGAAGAGCAGAGTGAGAACATGTGAACAACAATGCAGACACCAAGATCAGTGCAGAAGGAGGGGGAGGAGGTGCTCCAGGCACCAGAGCTGAGCCCCTGCAGCCTGTGGTGAAGACCATGGTGGAGCAGCCGTGCCCCTGCAGTCCATGGAGTTGCATGGGGGTGCAGAGATTCACCTGCAGCCTGTGGAGGAGCCCATGTTAGAGCAGGAGGATGCCTGAAGGAGGATATGACCCCGTGGGAGGCCCATGTTGGAGCAGGGTCCTGGCAGCGATCTGCTGACCCGTGGGGAGAGGAGCCCACATTGGAGCAGGACTTGCGCCAATGGGGGCCCATGCTGGAGAAGCCTGTGCCTGAAGGACTGCATCCATGTGGCAGCAGTGCCCGAAGAGCTTTTGCCCATAGGATGGACTCACACTGGAGAAGTCCATGAAGAACTGTGTCCTGTGGGAGGGACCCCATGGGAAGCAGGGGAAGGACTTCTCTCTCTGAGCAGTGGCAGAAACAACTGACCATAACCCTCATTCTCTGTCTCACTGTGCCGCTGGTGGGGGAGAAGGTAGATCTTGGCGGGAGGGTGTGGTGGGGGAAGGTGTCTTTAAGATTTATTTTACTTCTCATTCTCAAGCTCTGACTCTGTTAACAATAAATTTAATTATTATCCCCACTTTGAGTCTGTTTTGCCCATGACTTGATTGGTAAGGGATCTCTCCTGGTCCTTATCTCAACCTATGAACTCTTCATTATATTTTCTCTCCTCTGTCCATTTACAGATGGGAGTGAGAGAGTGGCTTTAGTGGATACCTGGCACCCAGCCACACTTAAATCACTACAGGGGGTGTACAGGGGGTATGGAGGAAGTAGCAGAACCTCCCTTTTCCTCTAGTTTTCTCTGAGAAATATAAATGATAATAATGAACATGTTCAAACATGGAAAAAACCCCACCCTCATCTTCTTAATCAAACCAAATTAAAAGTTGTAAGGTCCAGAGAATAAGATAGCGTAAAGACAATGCTTTAATAAAGTTTCTCAGACTGGGAAAGGGACAGTAAATTATTGGAGGGGGGAGTAGGAACAACTCATGTACTTTGGAAGAATGGAAGATGGACTTCCACATTACAGGGAAAAAGTAAAAAGTTTCGAGTCATAAAAAGCACAGGTTTGGTTGTTGTTTTTCAAATGCCCTCAATAAAAAAACCCCAGAAATTGCCAAAAAGGACATAGCAATTAAGTTAAAAACATTACATTTTGTTAGAAATTAAAGAAGTTTAATGTATCTGAAAGCTTTGGAAAACAATTTGGAAAACAGGCTTTATGACTTTTTCTTAAGTTGCCTCTTGTGTTTTGCCAGTTTTTGAAACTTTTGACACATTTTCTCAAAAAGCAGTGTCAAAGGTACCACTAAAATAGTCTCCTAAGGAGGACGTCTTTATAAAACAGCATTCCCCAGAGTAGGACACTACCATTATTTTATAATTAATATTTATAATATTAGCTAGCAAGTTAATATTCATCACTGTAACTTATGGACACTAGTTTAAAGGTATGTCAACAAAATCCACTTTTATTCAGATAAATGTTTTTGAACTGGTTTTAAAACTTAAGTCCTTTTTTCTGTGCTGGAAAATCATGGTTTGGCAGTGTGTGTCTGCAGAGCTGTAGAAATTGATTCCTTTAAATGAGTATCTAAATTGCTGTTTAATCAAAATGAAATAGATGTGGTCAAAAGATATCCTAGCCTGTAATGGTGTTTCCCAAATGTTGGAAAGTTAAATTAAACTTTCATAAAAATATATGCTTTTCATAGTATAAAATTTGTGCTGTTACAAGCTTTATCTTGATACTTGTTAAAAAATAATGGTGAAGAAGACAGATGGTTATCCTGGGGTGATTTAAGTGGACTTGAACATAAGTTCAAGCTGAATGGAAAAAATCACTCTAAATTTGTGAATCTATATATGAATTTAAGTTAAACCACTGGCACTATTTAAAGGCAATACTTAGAACCTTGTTTATCTTCTCCCCTTTGGTTCCCATGCTCCCTGCACTTGCAGCCTTTTGATCCATTTTCCTATGATCCCTGTCTTTACTTTTTTATTTAAAGTACAGCTGACACTTCTTCTTTTGTGTAAGCTATAATGACATTACACAATAGACAGAAAAATCTTCAGGTCTATGTATGGAATTACAGATCTCTATGTCATTACTGCTCTATTTCTCATGTCCACAGCATCACACTTGCTGCAATCATGTAGGCAAACTGCTGGTACTAGAAGGACATGGAGTTAAACAGAAGCTTATAAATTAAATTCTTATTCTTTCTGTCAGCCCCAAATTGCTCTTCTCCCAAGTGAATCTTGTCTTAGCAGAGGTGTTATATTGTTATGCAAACCTGATACATTTGCTGTCCATTCTCACAGCCATGTGCAGATGCATCAGGGAATGTGTTTATTTTTCCCAGTGCACACCATTTATGCAAAAAGGGTATATGCAAAAGGGAAGTCATTTGAGACTTCTCAAATGCTTCCATCAGCGCTGCCTCCGTACAATCCTAAACATCCACTGGACTGATTATGTGACTAACGTCACCACCCTTGAACAGGCAGAGGTGACCAGTATTGAGGCCATGCTGTTGAGAACACAACTGCGCTGGGCAGGGCATGTTTCCAGGATGGAGGATCACCGCCTCCCTAAGATTGTGCTTTGTGGTGAACTCGCCATCGGCTTCTGCAATAGAGGAGCCCCAAAGAGGAGATAAAAGGACTCCTTGAAACAGCACCTTAGTCTTGGCCATATTGACCACCATCAGTGGTCCACTTGGCTTCAAATTGGGAATCATGGAAACACACCATCTATAATGCTGCTGCCTTCTTTGAAAACTCATGTAGAATTAGCCTTGAGGAGAAAAGACATCGCAGAAAGAACTGCGCCTCATCAATACCACCTAAGGAGACTTTTAGCTGTGCCTTTTGTTCCCAGACTTGTCTATTCTGCATTGGCCTTTTTAGCCATCAGCGCGCTTGTAGCCAGTGTGGGTAGAGCCCTTCCCATATCTTCATTTGCGAAGCTTAGCCATGATGATGTAAAAGGAGGATCTTAATTTACAACTCATAAATATAAGTCAGATATAAGCGTTTCATTGGGCTTAGCTCAAGACAATTTCTACCCCTGAGTTCGTAGAATATAAGGCTGCAAAACAGAGCTGCTCTATTCAGCAGATTGTGGATCTTACATGTGCAGGAAACATTCCTGACCTTATTCGTGTAATTAAATTTCACAGAAATAGCCCTTCACAAGAGAGGCTTCTAAATGTTGATGCTTGTATTCACTGAGTTATCCCAGTTTATCCACTTTCCCACCTTTCTCATCTTTCACATATCAAATATTTCACTTTCTAGTGGAAAGGACAAGACACTATTGCAATACAGAGGTAAGATCCTTGCCAGGCACTTTGTTTTATGTATTTATTTTATGAATGACACATATTGTTACTGTGTTGAGGCTCACTGTTGATTCTCTGGCTCCCTCCTTGCTAAACTTCTGCTCTGTTTTTTTGCCTGTTACAAGTAGCCATGTCTTACAATTTTCTCAGACTTATAGTTATCTCTCCACGACACCTACAGAAAACTGCTGTGAGAAGAAAGGAGGTGCAATATGACTTTGTACACTCAGGAGTTGCCAGTGAAGTCTGTTTTGACAGACTAAATTACCCAAGGACTCTTGGCTATCTGTGCAACCTCAGTTTAAACCATTTACAGTTAACATTAGTTCACAACTTCCAACCCACAGTGTGACTGACTGTCATACGCTTAACCTGAGGTGTTTGGGAAGGGGAAGTGCAAACCATTCTGCAGAAATTTGACTACAGAGGACCACAAAGATGACCGGGGGGTGAAAAACCTCTCCTATGAGGAAAGGTTGAGATTTGAAGTTGTTCAGCCTGGAGACTGGTAGAACTACTGTGGTTTTTCAGTACCTAATGGAGGCTATAAGAAAGATGGGGACAAACTTTCTAATGGGGTCTGCTGCTGCAGGACAAGGGGAAATGGTTTTAAACTGAAAGAGGGCAAATTCAAACTAGACACGAGGAAGAGGTTTTTTTTTAAACTAAAATAAATGTTGAGATGGGAGCTTTACCACTATACTCATATCAGTACTATTGGCAGATATTTTATTATTAAAACTTAAAAAAATCTGATAAGGACACTATATTGAAGGCTAAATTAAATAACAACAGGGTTATAGCATCAATAGATGATAATTTCCTTATCATTCATGACTTAGTGTCAGTATCTAGTTTAATTGATGTCTTAAAAATACTGATGCCTCTTCTTAAGGCATCTATAATTTCTGTTCAGCATGCTGCAATCTTTTTTCCTGTGTAGTTATTTCATTTTTCATGCATGTGCAAATAGCTTCCTCCTGTGTATCTATATCAAGCGAAACACAAATTATATTGATACCACTGGGCTTAATTAATCTTCTTTGTCTCCCTTTTAAAGAAGATGAAGAGGAGTAATATAGGGAATAAATATTGTGAGAACAGATTTGTTTCCCAAGTGAGAGAAAACAGACTATCTCTCTAAGGGAGGAGTTAGTTTGGTCTGTAAAACCTGCATGTGGTGATGTGCTTTTTATGTTTGTCTCACTGTAATGGTTTGTTCTGTTACCCCCTACCGTATATTTGGTTCATTCTGTTATATGTATACTCCCCTATTATGTAATACCTTCAACTCCTCCCCAACTCCTCCCCTTCTTCCCTAAACCCCTCCTATCCCTACACCATATATGTGCCCCAACTCCACCCCTTGTTCTAGAACCTTCCCTATCAACCATCCCTACTTGGTCCCTGACAGGCTTGAGTAGAAGGCCTCTGGCTTCTACTCCTGTCTGTCACCCCTTAACCCCACCTTTTCCTCAACCCCATTGGCCCTTACCCTCTCTCCGCCCCTCAGTCCTACCCACTATAAAACCCCATGTCCTGAGCTAGTCTGGGCTCACTCCCTGTTGGTTGCCATGGGGTTTGGACCACCAATAACCTGTTCTCCTGTTTTGCTCCAATGAGAGTGAGTTGCTTTCTACTCTTTTACCCTCCTAAACCATCAAACCAAGGACTCCTGGGGAAGGTCAGGCCAACTAGTCCACACACGCAGTCCCTGTCAGGGACGTGTGGGTAGGGAGTACCACTTGCCTCAGGGGGCCTTAGTCACCTGGTGGCTGGTGTTCCTTGGGAAGGATCCTTGTGCCATCGGGTGACCCACACCTGTCCAGTGCCCTCGGCGTGGCAGTGCAAGCTAGCCAGGGCTGAAGAAGGTGACAGGATCACTGC
This sequence comes from Calyptomena viridis, assembly GCA_013390005.1. Lineage (NCBI taxonomy): Eukaryota > Metazoa > Chordata > Aves > Passeriformes > Eurylaimidae > Calyptomena > Calyptomena viridis. Next base: position 13,468 of record WEIV01002294.1, read on the forward strand.
CACCCAGGCAGGGGCCGTGGCACTTGCAAGCAAAGTAATGGTCATGGCCAAAATAAAAACAAGGGAGAGGCATTATAATAGAAGAGCCAGGCTTGAGTATGCAATTACTTAATTATGTTTCTTTACTTCTGGCTAGTCAGTGCTTCTTTTTATATTCATCTTCAGGTTATACAGGATGCAGAAGTGATAGTTATGCAAAGCAGTAGAAAAAAAAACAGAAGAGAGTGAAATCTTAAAATCTATGGAGGCTGGATTTACCAAAGAGAAATCTTATGTCTCCTTTGCAATGGCCTACTGTCTTAGAAGCCTGTAGGAAATAGAAAGAAGAAAAACACTAGATAAACTTGTAGCATGTTCACTTCAGGGCTTGAATGAAAATCCATTTTGGGTGGTCATAGTATCTTGCTTCTTTGGCATTCTGCAAGGAGAAATTTCTCATTTCTCATTTAAATCTATTATAAACTTCTCTGTAAGCTTCCATTTGATAATTTTATATTGTCTTCTTTACATTTTTTAAATTTAATCAGTAGTCTACACTTTTTAGCTTCTGTCTGTTGCTCTAATTTGCTGTTTCCTATAGGCAGGTGAGTAAACCAGTGGTTTTAATTTCCTTTTTTAAAATTTAGGATTTAATGAAGCACATACTATTAATACTATTAAAAAATGATGGTTTATTAGGTCATAAGGTAAAGCTCAATTTTTTTAACTTTTTATAACAAAGTATATATTTTTATATATTTAAGAGTTATACAGTGACTTAGATGAAGTAAAAGGTTGTTTTAAATAAAAAGGAAACATTTCAGAATTGCATATTTTGTATGTGGGAGAATGGTAAAATGTGCTGGTGATGTGTAAAAAGAATTAAATTCACATGTCATTATGTCATCTAATAGATGCCAATGACAACAGAAAATACACTTCTTGTGGGTTACCCCTGGTGAGGAGTTGAGCCTCACTCAGCTGTTTACTCACACTGCCCCAGCAGCATGGAGATGTGAATCAGAAGTGTGAAAGTGTGAAAACTTGTAGGTAGAAAAAACCCGCAGTTTAATAGGGAAAGAAAAATCTATGTCCACAAGCAAAGTAAAATAAAATAAGGAATTTATTCACTACTTCCCATTGGCAGGCAGCTGCATAGCCATTTCCAGGAAAACAGGTTTCCATCATGTGTAGATTTTACTTGTGAAGACAAACACCATAACTCCTTATATTCCTCTTTCTTGTTCTCTGTAACTTTTATTGTGAGGTATGATGCCATATGTTGTGAAATATAGCTCTGGTCTGTTGAGGTCAGCTGTCCTTGCTGTGCCCACTGCCAACTCCTTGTGCACACCCAACCTCCTCACTATTGGACTGGTGTGAGCAGCAGAAAAGGCCCTGATGCTGTGAAAACACTGCTCAAAGGTAGTGAAAACATTCCTCCATTATCAACACTGTTTGTGTTGCAAATACAAAACAAAATGCCATGCTAGCTATTATGAAGATAACTAACTCTATTCCCAGTATAACACTTCTCTTCTATAATATTCTCTTCACAGTTCTGGTAAATGTTCTGCAATCAGCTCTTTAAGTTAAAAACCCTATGCTTTGATAGCACGCCGCAAATGGATCCTGAATGAGATCCTAAGGTCTCACCCAATGATGGGTATTAATTAACAGTGGTAAAATATAAAATTGAGGGAGTTCATTTTGATTTGCAGGGAGTTATTATCAATATTTATATGCAAACGGAAAAAGAACAAAAATCTGAGGAATGAAACTTCTGTTGCATGAAGAATCTCATGTGCCTGAGAACTCCCCATGCATGTGGTTTATTGAATAGCCACTGACATATAGAAAGATGAAAATTATAACCACAAGTAAAGAACTTGCTTTAAATTCAGTTTATGTAAAATGTGTGGGTGGATAGCAAGGCTGACACTTTTTCCTAGAGGCTTCTGTCATCAAGTATATGGTGTAAACTGGATGCAATATGCTGGCTTGGGGATACATTGTACTAGGTTTGTTCAGCTCACTATCCAGGCTGATGCAGATTCAGACCTGGGTACCTCAATGAGCAGAGTTTAAGTCTAAAGATTAATCAGCTTTGATGACTGTGCAAAATTACAGCTATTCTCTGCTTTAAGTAATAAGCTGAATTAGAAGTGTGTGCCTGCATGCCTAGAATGTTAGTGAAATTTACATTCAGACCTGCATTTTACAGTTACTGTTACCTGTGGTGTATATATCACAAGGTTCTCAGTGTCCAATAATGTCTTCATGAATCTTAAGAACAGTTCAGCGCTGATCACTTTTAATAGCTGGCTTCGCTTTAATTAATCTCTAAGTAATGAAATTCACCTAAATTATCAGGAAAAGGTTTAAGAAGCACTGAAAGTTTCCTCCCAGCAATATGTGAGTAAAATTTTTTAAAAGGTCTACAAGAATTATCTCTAAGGAGCACATAGAAGGAATAAAAGAGTTACCATGTGAGCTAAGCACACATTTCACCAAAGAAGTATTTTAGTGCCTGAAAGCATATAAAAATGTAGTGTTTCCCAACAAGAACTATTTTCAGGTTGCCTGAGTGTTGGACTGTTCTGGTATGGAAAATGGTAGGTGCCTTTTTATGCAGGATGCCTGAAGGGATATCTTGAAATTAGAGCTGATGGAGCCCTGAATAGCCAAGGATCTGTGAGGTCTACTGTGAAGCAAACCATGTGATCCAAATATAGCTGAAAGCCAGACCTTTTCTTTTACCACACAGTGCCAATAGGAAAAAAAAAAAAAAACAAAAACCAAACTAAACAAAAAAACCTCACAATGAAAATAATTGTAGTCCTATAAAAATTAAAACAGATGTATGATTTTGTTGCAGTTGGTGGAGGAGAATACCAATGAGGCAAACTCTGCATAAGAACCACTTATAAAATCCTTTTTATAAGGTAGTTGATTTAATTTACCAGAAGAATTTGGCTAGTAAACACACTATTAACACTTCAAATTCAAATTGTTGAACATAATTTTTAAGTCCATACATTAGCTGCATAACTTTCTAAGGGACAAAATTTGCCTCTAAACTGCTTCTGGAATAGAAAAAGTTGAAAGTAACTTTGGGCAAAAGCTGGACAGTTTTGTTCCACTGTTGTACACTTGGGAGAGAGAATCTTTGCTTGTATTCCAAATTGCTGTCTAGTTAAAGAAATTAAAATTCTTGTCAAAATGCAGACATCCCTTTTAAAAAATACATCTCTTTCCCTTTTTTTTATAGTATTAGAATTACTTATACACTTCAAAAAGTTACAGAGGTCCTTTAGTTGCCTAAAGTGTGTACAGCTGTGGGGGTTTTAGGTGCAGGAAACACACTTCTAAATCTGCCTGGGCACCAGAACTGTCTAGCAAATGAGTAGAGGTAAATTTATGATATAGGTACTTCTCTTAAGAAGATCAGAGATGTTCAAAAGATGAGTATGAGTCTCTTCAAGAAAAGTGTGATATAGACATCTTAATGAGGATATTTGAGAAACTTTAAATATTATGATCAAAATTAACTTGTGCCATTGAGATTGAAGGGGGAAAAAATTTAAATGGATTTAAGGGAAAATTCCAAACAAAAAAAAACTGTGCTAGTAAAGTGTTGAACATGATCTGTAATCTTCAGCAATTGGCCACATTGCTTTCCTTTTTAACAGTCCTTTGTCTTGTTCCTGTTACATGTTTAGGCTGCAAATTATTTACAAAGAGTCATCTTGGATTCACATCTATCAAAACAGTACATATTCTGTTACTGTCACTAATATAAAAAAAGTAAAAAGCTAGTGCTTAGGTTGCACTGGAAGTACATATTTTATTATGTGACTTCTACTTTTAGAAGAAGCACTTAGGCTACTGGGTAAACTAAACATTTAGTACTGAATATTTTTTTAAGACTTAATATTATCAAATTTCTCTGTGCTAAAGAACTGATCCATTAATCACTATAGTTAGTACTTCACCTCTTTCTTATAATAACAATTCTAGTGATTCAAATTAAACATTTTGAATATGTCGTTCTTGTACTAGAAACTTAAAGTGAGCCTGTGCCTTTATTTGGCTGTTTACTTTCCCCATTGCAGTTGGCCCAATTTTTCTAGTCTGTGCAATTGTAAGACATCCTACTGATAGCATACTGTGTATACTATCTTACTGTACTATACACAATATCAGTCACATATATGATTTAACTGACAATTCTATCATATAAGTAGCTATTTTTACTTTCAAAGTATTTTTCCAAACATATTCGAATTGTTCATATTTTCATGCTCATAGTCATGACGTACTGCTTAATTTCAAGATGATAATTAATCTGCCCTCCAGAGATGTCAGACAGTGCTGCTGCCACTGCTGTTTACCAGTCTCTGTCTGTGCTGAGCTGAGTGCTTGTGTGATTTTGTAAGGAGGTGAGAGTCATGGGGGAATTTGTGTTAGTGGCTATGTGTACACTGTGAATGGAACTTGGAATTTGTCATAACAACTGATTTAATATTTGTGGATTTGATTTGGCAGTTGATGGGGAGAGTAAAGTACAAGGCAGATAGTGTTTTTTGCTTTCTTGTAACTTCAACACAGCTGTCAGAATCCTGTGCATTAGACGGGATTGTCTAAGCTCGTAAGTTGGGCTTCTTAACTTTGTCATTAAAAAATAAGTGGTATAATCTTTCAATCATTTTATAAGTGGTTAGAAAGATATTTTGTGTTTGTACAGCTTTAGTTAAAAAAGTCATCCTCAGGAGATATGAATGATTCTGTTGGAAACAAAATCAAATGGTGGTCAAAGATGCCTTTCGCCTGCTTCTTTTCTGTAACTCTGTTGGAGATTTCTATTACCACACATCTGCTGAAATAAGTATAAATTATGTATATGCATCTCTTATTCAAATGAATATACGAATGATTTGAGTAGAGGGCAACAAGTATTTATTTAGTTTTGGGTTTTTTTTAAGCAGTCTTTGTTTTCCTTGACATAGATAATTTCACGGATCTGGTTTAGGGAAGGGTTAAACAGTTGTGTCAATACAGCTGGTAGGAGAGAAGCGTGGAAGCAAACAGCTGACAATGTGTGAGAGATGGTAATGATATAAACCTCTCTGTTTCTGAAAAGTCTCTAATGTAATGTCTCATGATATAACCAGACTGTTGTATTCCAAAAATGGGAAAATGGAAATTCTTGGAGATGATGCCAATGTTCAATAAGAACATATTTTCATATTTATAACAAGTTCAGTAGCAAAATACCATTGAGATCAATTAGTCTGAAATCAACTGAAGTGGACAGCATGGAGTAGTCAACAGACACTTTCTGCCTTTTAGTATCAGATACTACATTATCCCTAATGTAGTATAAATGTGAGCTGTGTTAAAAGAAACTCCCTCCCTTCTTCTACTCCTGCTTTTGGCCGAATGTGTCCAGTATTTCCCTTGAGTCAGATCCAATGACAGAGACTCAGCCCACCATTAAAAGAATAAACCCAAAGCAAACAAATATTAGTTTTCCATTAGATTCGGTTGTTAAAGTGACTCATCCTGCAGCTGTGGATTAGTTACATCTGACGCAAGGAAATGAAACAGCAGCTGGGGCTGGGGAAGAGACCACCCTGGTCAGTGACAGCTCACAGTTTCTCCAAACATGCTTTGTTCTGGAAAAAGCAATCTCACCCTCAATCCACTTCCCTCTCCTCCTGTCAACATGAGCATCCGTGGAGCAATAATGTAGAGCTAAAGAGCTGACCTGTGGTATTGCTAGTCTGGAGCAAGTTTACCAAACAGTAACATTTATAGTTACATTGCTTGTAAGGGAAGGGATAGTGCAGAGCAGTGTTTAATGGCCAGGACTAAAGTGGGGCTGCTTTTCACAACAGACTTGCTTGCCTAAAGTTCATGCAAAGCTCTGGATTTAGGATATACCTGTAAGGCATCTTAGTCTAATCTAAAACACTTCTTCTCTCTGCTTCTCTCTCTAGTTCCCTTCTTTACACCTGGGCCAGTATTCTCGTGATATGATATTCTGTGATACGATCAACCAAGTTCAGAGAAGTAATCTGATAAAAAAACCCAATTTTAAGAATGACTCTTTTTTGGCCATATGACTTCTCAAATCACCTCATTGCTTTATCAGGTGAGTTACAATGGAAACGGAAGAAATTCTAGTTTTATCAGCCTTGATTTTAGATCTGTTGTTATGGTTTGTTTTGAGGAAAACTTTTTTCCACTTTTGTTTGCAGACGGGGGGTGTGCCTGCCCCCCCCCNCATCCCCCGTGGGTTCCCAAATCCACTTCTTTCTTTTTTTTCCCTTGCCCCGGGAGGCCCCTGGGGGAGCCCCGGTCCTCACCTAAGCAGGAGATACACAATTTAGACTTTGGGTGCTTACATTGTTTGAATAAGGGTGTTTTGGGTTTTTTTTCGATACACATATATATACATATATATAGTTTGTTTGTTGTTAATAAAATCCTTTCTATCCTTATACTCAAAGTCTCGAACAATTTGATATTGGATTCACTTTTAATTTGTTTCAACTGTCTCTCCCCCTTCAAACGGAGACATCTGTTTAGGCAGTCGATCTCATCCTTAAATATATCTACTGTGGGTTGACATAAGCCTATTCAATATACCAGGAAGTCACAGACCTGTTGAGGGAAAATAGGAAAAAAACCATCTCTTTTATTTCCACCAATTTAAGACTTTCTGTATGAAGATGATGGATCTGAAAATCATTATCTTCCTGTAGCATGATGAGGTTTTTCAAGGAAGATGTCTGAAGAATAGGTCCCAGGAATATCGTGAGTTGGGAGTTCAGACTTCCATCATGGTGGCGACAGAAAGTAGTATGGGTCGCTCTAGTTGAGAAATTCTTGGTAGCCAGGCAGGATGGGAATGTGTCTTCTGTGGTGTATATGGCTGCGGCTGTTAGATGCTGATGACAGTCCCAGGGGGCTGAGGAAGGCTTCTGCTTAGTGAGCAGATCATTTTGCTGTCTGGAAACTGATGCATTTTATTGCCTTCCTTTTTCTCTTGCAAAGCTTTTCTTGAGATTTTCCTGTCCTATTAATGCAGAAAAGAGAAACAGACAACAGAGTTTGGTGAGGATGGACCATAAGCATGTGTAATTTCAAGGCTAAGCTGGTGTTGCAGACTGGATTCAGGTTCAAATGCAAATTAAGGAGAGGAAAGAAGTCCCTATTTAAGAAAATGCAATTTATCTCTGGAACTGGAAGGCAAGGCTGTTTTTATGATCTAGGGAACCCTGACATGGATCAGTTTCTCCACCACATGTTTCCTTTGACCAAAAATTACATATATTTTGGTTATAAGATATAATTTTTATTCTTATTTTAAATTCCTTTCCTAGTTTAAACAAAACTGTCACTTTGATGCAAAATGTGCAACAAAATGTTTTTATTTGAAATTTGCACTCAGAAAATTGTGATGGTAATAGCCTTATGCCTGTATTTAATTTTTCCCCTCACTGAAACTGTTACCTAAATTAAATCCAAATTAATGATAATTTGTGATCTTTGAAGGTCCATTTTTTTACCAGAAAATTCAGTATTTTCTTCAATATTTTCTTCTATACTGTTCTTTAGATAATTCATGAAGCACAGGTATGTAACTGAACTGTGGAAAAGCAGTCTGGTCTCCACCCTGTTTTGTCCTTGTTCCCCAAAGAAATGTTTGTGTAGGCATTTGTGGGAATGAAGCTTCCATTCCAATTTCTTTCCCTAATGATCTTGCCACAGGTTTCTCTTTATGGAGTGGTAAATACAGGTTCTGTATGTGCTGTCTTTAAAATAACAAAACAAAAGAATTGTTCCTCAATTGATTGAAAATTGTTATAATGTGCGAGTAGAAATTAATCATTCTGATCAATCTTATAAGTTCATACAGTAATCTCAATGAGAGCTCTAGTCTTTATGTTTTATTCTCTTCTGTTAAAATCTAAACCAAATAAAACCCAAAAACTCTCTGATGCCTTTTTGGTGCTGTTTCAGTTACAAAAAGAAATTGCATAGTAATTTTACTGTGAGATTTTGAGCCTTTTCTCACCCAACTTTGTTTGATATTCCTGACTATAGTATGTGAAATAGATCTATTGAAGTTAAGGGTAAGGAATTTTTTAGAGTTCTTCTCTGTTGACCTACCTCTGCTTCTTTACTAATTTAAGCTGAAGTAAAGAGAACTTACATGAAGTGCTTTTGGGAATCTTTGCTTTCAGAGGAATCAAATGGATAGTTTGAGACAGTAATGCTTTCGGAAAATTGCACTAATTATTTAAAAAAAAAAAAATTGTCATCTGCGAATTCTGCTCAACATGTGGTTTTTTTGAGTCCCTGAATGGAAGGATGAATAATAACTTCAGGATTTCTCCCTGTGTATTTTATTCTTTGATCTTACAGTATTATTTTCTGGTGATATTTATCCTTTTTTCTTCTGGCTTCCTTTGGTAATGAATATATGCAGAGCTTTTAAAAATTGCTTTAGTGGAACTAGTAGAAAGGAATTACACAAACCCATTCTCTCTCCCAAAAAACAGTCCCCTGGAAACAGCTAATTATTTTCATGTTTGTGGGCATCCCCTACACTAAGACTCTTTGAACTCCCACAGTTCTAGACTGTCTTAGTTTCTGACCTCCCAAGTAAAACTTTTTGTGGAAATGCAATGTCAAAAGATTTCTCCTTGATCTCTCTGAAAAGGTCCTTTCTTGTTATAGTTTCAAGTTCTTCAGTTGCAAATTACACAACAGATAATTAGGTCCATATAAAAGCTGCAAAAATCCCAAACTTAGAAATCACCTCAAAACAAAGGCTAGATCTCTTTGTGAATTAGCTAATATTAGTAAAGGATTAAATAACAGGACATTTAAGTGTATTCCTCATTATTATCTTAAAAGAAAAAAAAAATCATTCTAGATATTGTCTTTTGGGCACTTCCAGAGTGACAGAAAGAATTTCTTTTTCCTCCTTTTTTATTTTCTTCTAAAGCTGTTAGAACATTATTTAGAATTTCCTAAAATGACTGAAAATGCCACTGAACAGAATATGTGTCTGTTTTCTGTACACCATCCCTTCAGGTATTTGTACACATTGATGAGAGGCTTCTCATCAGGATAAACGGGTTGAGTTCTCTCAGCCTTTTCTCACAGGACAGATGCTCTAAATCATTAATCATCTCTGTGGCCCTTTGTGAAACTCCTTCCTGTATCTCCATGTCTCTCTCATATTGGGAAGCCCAGAATTGAACACAATACTTCAGGTGTGGCTTCACCAGTGCTGCACAGAGGGGATGGCAACTCTTTCTCTAATGCAGCTCTGGCACAAGGGCACATGGCTGGCTCATGTTGAGCTTGGTGTTCACCCAGAGCCTCAGCCCCTTTTCTGCCAAGCTGCTTTCTGTCTGGGCTGCCCTCAACATATATTGATGCTTGGAGTTGTTCCTCCCCATGAGCACTCCCGATGCAGATTTTGCACTTCATTAAACTTCATGAGGTTCATGTCAGCCCATTTCTAGAGATTTTGAGGCCAACGTTCTTTGCATGGCTGATGCAATAATCTTGCTGTTCTTGGGAAAAGGTATTTCCCCATCTAGTGCAGTATAAATGATGAGATAATTTTTTTTTCTCTTGAAGCCTGTTTCCAAAACAAAGTACACTTTTGCAGTTAAGATCAGTCTCTTAGTCTGTAACCGAGTTTCTTTTTCATATGTCAGTTGTGGATATTTAAAGTAAAAAGTAAAGTTTGGGCTTATTTCCTGCTAATTCTATATTATTTTGTATATATTTATAGAAATGATGTATATATAACAGTTTGCTAAGGCAAAATGCCAACATTTTATATCTCATAACTTTCTATCTAATACATTCAATCTTCTAGAAGTGCAAAACCTCACAAGACAAAGCAATAATGATTTAAAAAAATCTTTTAATGGATAAAAGTTGTGCTTTTATATAAATGAACATATTCTAGATTACCATAAGATCATGTGTGTCAGAAAAAAGACAAAACCCTATTCTATTTTAAAATGGGTTGAGTTTATCAGTGTTATGTGATAAATATTATGAGCTTAATTTATTTTATTTCCATAGCTCAATTAAATTATATTATTTTCCTTAAGATCCTATTTTAATAACAGTCATTTTGGGAATAGGTGCAGACATTTGCAAAACTGATATGAAAATTAATTTTTCTGAAGTATTAGAAAGATTGTCTCTTACAAAATCTTTTATAGAACTGTTTTTGAAAATGTTTTTCAATATTTTGTTCTAAAGTGATGTTCTAGTGTAATAAATTCAACTTTCCAATCGTGTTAGAGAAGTACCAAGTGGTAATTTTAACCTTTACTTTTAAAATATATTAAATATTTATGGTTAAACATAAATAATGTTATTAGGAATTTATACTAGTTACCCTTGTAGATGTTGCTGAAGTGAAAGTTTTTTTAACACTGGAATCACTAACATGGCTAGAAAAAGAATAAATAAAAGTACAGTCTTTAACCTTTCCAGTGGCCTACTAAATTCAATAAGCTTCCAAATAATGTAAGGAAAAACAAGTAACTGAAGTATTTTCAGTGATTAGTAACTTCTTCATTCTTCTGTCTTATTCAGAGTTAATCTGTGTTAGTTTTTCCTCTGAACCCTTTTTCCAGTCACCATCAGGTCCTCCACTTCTCATAAAAACAGTCTCATGCACCCCAATATGGAGAATGACTCTTCAACACATCAACAATGATATTTTCCTCATTTTTTTGTTATCAAGTGGATGTGATATTCAAAGAGGGTTTTTATTTTTGACTAAACTTTTCTGCCCATTTGTTTGTATTTTCAAGATTTTACATGAAACTGTGTGTATAGTCCCTGAATAATTAATATCTGGTTCTTTAAATATTAGAAAGCGTAGCTATTTCTTCTAAAACTAACAATCTACCCCTCTGAGAAAAAGAACAAATAATCAAAGTAAAACCTGTGGAAAAAATGGAGGACATAAATCAACTGCTTTATGAGAAGAGGTAAAATAGATATTTTAAACATTTTTGAATTGTTTTTCTGGATGAGCTTAATGGCTTGAGGCACCAGAAAGTTCAGTATGGAGTAATTCTGAAGAGTGCCATTCAAAAATCACAGTTGTTCTCACAGCCCAGGCAGTAGTCAGCTGTTCCCACAAGATGTATTGGCAAAACCTTTCCACATCAGCAAAGTATTTAGACCAAATTTCAATTCTCCAAAAGTTACCTGACATCATTGCTCAAAAAAGCTTACATAACTGAGAGTGAATTTGCACTTATAGGGCTGTAATTTGAGCCTGTGGAAGTACTTAAAATCTCAACACACAAAACCACAATGAAAAATTAGAAGTATTTGAAAAGTAAATATCTTTCTGTGACTTTCCTCTATCAAAACAAAACTAAATCTTAACTGATCTTAAAAAAATTTGTAGTATAGGTGAGGATCTAGGACATCAGCTGGTGCAGCTCTCATGTGCTGGCTCATGTGAACTAGAGGAAGGATGAAGGCATTAGAGTTATCTCAGAAAAATGTTCTAGAAATAGACTGACATGCTAATTTCTGAAAGTTGAAAAGTGGTAATTTGCTACTATTGTAATCTGCTTCAACTGCTTAGATGTCTTTCATTCAAAGTCTGTTTCTGGCCCCTACTAATTGGATGTGTCCTGGTCAAAGTTTTTTTCTTACAACGCATGTTAAGTTAGCCATGTTCCCTTATCCCTTGAAAATGTGTCCTATCTGCTGAAGTAAAAGACTATATTTCACATTCATAACAATAATAATCATTGACACTACAAATCATACAATTCTATCTGATTCAACTGTTTGAAATTATATTAGAAGCTTAATACTGTTGTTATAGCAGTGATTCTGGAGCTGTGGTTTTAAGAGGATGGATAACCTTTCCTGTTAAATTGTTGCCAATTGATCCTAAAACCCAGTTTAAACAGTAAATGAAATCATAGCAGTTATTGACTAACATGTCTGTCTTTTTTGTGTAAATTAAGTTTTAACATTAAAGTTTTGCATTTCATAGTAATAACTATCTCTCTTTAGACAGTAGTATAAATGAGAGCAGCAACAGCCTTGAGCAGCCAAATCAAGCTACTGGTGATTAGAACTATTAAAGCATATTTCTTGCTCTTCAGAAGTACTGTGGAGGATCTCCTTATGGACTCTTTTGAAAACACCTAATCTGTTTAGCAAACATAAAACAAAGCAGATATGTGTGCAATTCCATGTGTAACAATTCCATTCTCTTTGCACTAGGAAACGTAAGTATTTTGAAGAGAATCATATCTCGAGCAGCAACTCACATAGTAGAACTAGAATTATTATTTCTTCACCATCACCACTTTTTTTTCCTTTAACCCAAGAGCCAACATGAAATTCTGCCAAAATGCTTGTACAAATGCTTATTTATTTCTTTTTTATTACTCTGATGCTATGTTTGCACTGTTAGGCAGGATTCTGATTATGGCAAATTGGATGGTGGTGGACAAGATACCTCGCCTCATGAAATTATGGGGAAAACAGCATTTTTGGATGATCTTTACAATTTAGAAAACTCACATCAACTTCTGTTTTATCTCACTTTCTTTTGAAGGTTAATATTGTTTTTTCAGTTTTTGAATCCCTTCATTACTGGACTAGATGTAAGTTTTCATTAACAACACTACTCTATAAATAATGTCATCATAGCAAAACAAGTGTCAAACCTGTTGTTGAACTTTCTCAAAATGTATCTTCAGCTGAACAAATTGCATGAAGTAGTTGTTAAATTTGTTCATTTATTAGAATTTTTATGCAAATGAGTTATGTTGTTTATTACTTTTTTATCTATTGTAAGTCAAAATAAGTCCCTCGAATTAAATGGAGCTATAGTCAAGCCGAAGAACTACTAATTTATCTTCAAGCCCTGTACAAAATATATATTGCCTCCTGGATGCTCAGATAATAAGAAAAACAAATGCTACAAGTATTAATGAAAAGTTATAACACACTACTAGACAAACTTTGGATGATGTCTAATTTTATTTGCAGAACATAGTATGAATTTGTCTTTCTTGTAAATTAATTTCTATTCTGATATCATGCATTATATCACTTTGTAGCTTGCCATGTCTTATCTCACATTGTATTTTTTACAGTTGCTAGGTTTTAATTTTCAGTTTGACAATCACTTATGGTAGGAAATTGAGCATCCAATAGACTTTGAGTCTGGATATGTCAGGTTTGAAACAAACCTAAAGCTTTCTGTATTCCATAGTTTGTGAAATGGACCTCCCTTGTTTTAAATGCCTCTGTTCCAGAACAACTGCTCAAGAATAACCATTTTGGACTATAATTACTCCTTTGAAAACATTAAGTAGTGAAGATGAGAATCTGAATCATCATTACTACAGCAATAATGAATTTGAAAAAAGAAAACCAAACCTTGAAACATTAAATGTGTGAGTGGTGTTAATTTTTGTATTGTGTTGCTGTTCTGAAACTTTGTGATGGTAAGAGAAATGTCACTCTTGCTTACAGTTTTTATTCCAAATGTTTGAACAGAAGAATTTAACCAGCATGCTTATCTCTCAATTGCAAGCTGTTTTCCTTGCTTTTTCAGGTGCCAAAAATTCCAGCTGCCCAATATCCTACTGTGAAAATCTTCAATTTCCCCTGGCAACTTTTATGAAACAGCATATATTATCAATTGTAAAAACCTTACAGCAGATCTAAAGTTGAAAATGCCAGAAACAGTCTAAAATGAACTGAATAAAAGCTTGGGGTTTGGCTGCTGGTTTGATTATTCATGCTCAAACTCATTTAAGGAGAATCCACTTTTCCTTAATGGATCTGAGATTGCTGTGAAGCTGTTTGAGACTTGGTGAAATTGAGAAGTCTCAATTGCATTGAGAATGCTTCACTTTGGTGGCCACAGGCTTGGTGGTAAATGATTCTCTTTAGGAAAAGCAAAACAGAGCCCAATGCAAGATTGTTTTCTTCGGGTATTTTGGGAACCAGAACCTTTACCAAATTTCTCAGCTCTAATAATAACAGAGAGAACACTTGCAAAGAGAAAGATACAAAATATATGAAGAGATTGTATATTTATCTGTTGGTTGGTTTCTGTTATTTCTAGGCTTCTTGCATAGGGGATTTTTCTCTAGTGACTGTGCTCATCAAGTTTCTGCGCACACAGAACTTCAATTTTGAGTCTCTTATGAGCTTTTTGAACTAAATAGAAATTGGTTTTTATTACTGACCCAGCGGTACTATTTCCATCATCAAATGTGCAACATCTGATTGCACAAAAGCTCTTTGTACAACACCATTCATGTGCTTAAAATACAGCATTTTATTTTATTTTATGTTACCATGTCTCACTTTGATTCTCAAATGACATTTTGCATGAACTTTGGACATATGATGGCACTGTTGTGTAATCACCAAGCTCTGCTTGGTGATTACATGACCCTTGTATGGTACAGTTTTGTTGTTCAGGAAAGAAACCTAAAAAAAACCCTAAGAAAAGTAGTCCTTACAGTTTTGTAAAAAAATCTTTTCTCAATAGGTCATCTAATGTCTTGATCTCTTTCAATTTATTAATATTGTCAGTGATTTCATGTTTCTTTCTTCTATGTTTTCAAAAGCATAGGATGAAGTATTTGTGTTTGATTTTTTTTTGGTTTTGGGTTTTTTTCTCCCTTGTTTTGATTATTTACTATCAACATGCTTACTTCTGGAAGCTCATGCAGGCTGATTCCAAAGCCAATGTTCCTAAACGGTTTTCCCAGAAGAACTCTGGGCCTGCAAGTATGTGTGCACAACCCAGTTAGAATTTTGTAGCCCCTGGGACCAAATAAAAACAACTTTGAGTCCATTTAATCAAGAATGATAATAGAGGTATTCACTGCAGGAAGCCAGATAGAGGGCTTCCTGCTTCCTGTACAGGAGCAATAAATGGGACACCAAAGTTCAGGGAAACTGGGAAGGTCAAGTGAAAGGAAGCTGTGTCCTTTCATTTTCTAGCTAGTTGAAGCTGGTGAAGTCTGAGTAGATTATGCTTCAGAATTCTTACTATAAAATCCAGCTAAAACGAAAAAGTTATGGGGTTCATAGTTCTCAAAAACTTTTGCTCTGTTTTTTGTCAGTTCACATGGCTTGTCAACAGCAGTAACAGACACAGACGACTCAGTTTGCAGCACTTTTTTTCCCTCCAGGGAAACAAGAGGCAAGTATAAATAGTTATCCTTTCCCCTTTAGTTGAATCATTAATAGCATGCTAAAAATTATTATTATTATTATTAACCCACAGAATACTTATCACTCTCTAGAAGCTTAGCCTAGTGTTTATATCTGTAACCATTTTCTGAACATTTTCTGGACAAATCTGGCATTTTCTGGACAGTAGGTGTTTTATCTGCTGTGTAATTGCTTGGCTGGAAGATGACACAAACAATTACTCTAATAAACCTATTATGGGATTACAGAATAAGACAGGTATGAGTAACAGCTTCTCAGGAAGTGATTAGAGTTACAGACGACTATAAAGTGAACAGGAGTTAGCAATCTCATGATTTTAAAAGACTCCAGAGAACAGGAAGCATAAATAGAAAAATGGTTCGTGAGTGAAGTGATCTTTCCACCCTTCTAAACTGAGATACTGTGCCCATTTTTGAGTGCTTCAATTGAAGAAAGGGAGATTGGCTGCAGGAAATCTAGGCAAAGCTCACAAAAGTAGTCATAGAGGCAGAAAACTTGACTTTAGAGTATAATACAAGCATTTTGCAGTTTCTNCTGATTCTGCCTTGGTTGTGCTGAAATTGAAGAGTTAACTCTTCATTAGTTACCTCTTCATTAAGAGAGTTAACTCATTCATGTGTGAAGAGTTAACACTCAACAAATGAACTTTTTTTCCAAGGNAAATTGATTCTGAAGAAAGGAAAAGTGTTGCATGTTTTGGTTTCTGTTTCTGTGGTCAATAATAAACCATCTGGAAGTACAGCAGGCACACACCTATTCTCACTTGCATTTTTTGATTATGTCTGTATTCAGCCAGCACCTGTTTGATCCTCCAGTTCTGGTTGCAACCAGAAGTGACAAAAATAGCTGTAGGTGTGTGACTCTCACAGAAAATTACATGAAATGGAAGGTAAACTGCATAACATCATTTAAACGGCTGTGTCAAAAATTCTCAATGAAGAACAAGGACTGATGATTTTCAGCAACTGTTGTGAGGGGAGAATAAGAGTCCTCAATGCACAGTCCATTCAGGCAGGAACGTGTGCTGGTCACTTTTATCCTGCAACTTAGTGGAAGAAAGCAAAGACAAGCTCAGCTCCATCAAGTATAGTAATTCATCCTATAAGTATATCCATTTTCCATTTTGTTCAATTTTCAGTTTTAGGGTTTGTTGTCTTGTTTTTCTGCTTGGGTTTGTTGTTTGGTTTTTTTGTGTGTTTGTTTGGTTTGGTTTGGTGTTGTTCTTTTTTGGTTTTTTTTTTTTTTGTTTGCTTTGTTTTCCATCTAATACAGTACAGCATTTTAGGTCATCATGACCTTTACTAAAGGAGCAGTGTAGCCTCTGTATGGCAGAGATTTGCTTTAATCCATACTCCCTCTACTATTTTTATTACAACAATGGCTTCTACTTTGGATAGGAAATTCCCACCCTACAAGAAAAATCGAAAAACAACCAAAACATTTGTTGTTATATGACACTGCTTCTTTGCTTGAGAATTTTATTCTGTCATCTGTGTTGCACTCTTTTCCCCATGTTTCAGTGTGGTGTTAGACTTGTGTATGTGCATTGTGGACACACTGTGGCCTTTATTTCAAGACCTAGTCTGAGCAGGGTGAACTAGATTTGTTTCTCAGATATGTTCTGGCAACATTCCTAAATGCATTTTATTTGGTATTTAACCTTCTGCAGCTCCTATGAAATGGAATGAAGATTTTTGCTGCCTTTACATTTTTTCTCACTGAGTACCTTTTTTTTTAATATGCTTCAAACGTTGAAATTTCCCTATGTGGAAAGGAACTATCTTAGTCTTGTATTTAATATGTTCTTTTTAAATATATATTCTTATTGTTTGGATGTTGTAGTTAGTCCTTGCTCTTTAACAACAGTTATCTAGGTTTTAAGAGTTGTTTTTCTT
>WEIV01002297.1:16306-90351 GCA_013390005.1 Calyptomena viridis
GGTGGGACCAGTACCTGGTGTTTTCTTGTAACATAAGGGTGTTCTTAACATATATTTTCGTTCTCTGTTTTAATAAAAGTTTTTCTCTATCTTTATACTTAAACAAGTCTCAAAAAATTTGATACTGAATTCATCTGAATTCACTTCAACTGTCCTTTTAAAATGAGGACATCTTGCCATAAAAGATCTCCAATTATTATTGAAGATATCTGTCTACTTAGAAAGCTCTTTGATGTTAGTATACAGTGTGTCTAAGAATGCAGCTAATCACAACCTGTGAAGTAAATATCTATGAAGTAAATATTTCATTATTTTATCATAACTTATTATCTTAGAGACAGAAACAAAGAGTTGAGTTACTGCATTTTAAAACTGCCTCTGGGAAGCCTCAATATGAAAAGGACAACTTTACATGCAATATAAAGAACTTGTCCTTCTGGTGGTGCAGCAGACAAGTTATTAATTATTTGCATTGCTTACAAATGTATGGTAAGCATACTTTCAATAAGTATTTACAAGTTGGTTTGGAGAGAAATCTTGGGGATACTGCCACAGCAGAACTGTAGTGCTAATAATTGTTAATCCTGATTGAAATGCGTGAGAACAGGTTATAATTAGATGGGCTTGCAATTCAATAAGCTTTCAGATTTTCAGATTGCAGATGGACCCATTCTAGAAGTAAAAGGTGATAGAAGACAAAACCTGAAAGATCAGCATTGCTGAACTGTATCAACTGACAACTGCTAATTCCAACTAATATCCAAATTTCTACACTGTGAGAAAACATAATTCCTCTGAAACAAAGCAGGTAACACATCTGCCTATTGCCACGAAAAGTTTCAAGTTGTAGGTGAAATATAAGGAACTACAGTAGCCTTCTGTTTTGCAGTCACAATTTTAAAGACAAAATTGTTTCAATGAAAAGTTAAACTCAATTTTTCATTAAAAACGTCATTGCACTTTCAGTTTGCTCAACTAACAAAATATTTGACCCAGTCCATAATTATATTTGCTGATAATTTTAAGAACATTGTACTTACTGCACTGTGAGAGAGATGCAGTAAGTCCTAAATACCTACTAGTAACAAATATGTAACAATATCTTTACTATTTCACTGGTCATTTAAGTTTGAAGCACAATGCCCAAGATGAAACAGATCAGACTTACTAAGGTACTGAATATGACCACCTGAATCTACTAAAATTTCAAGTTCTGAGAGATTTAGGAACAAGTACACGGATTGAAACTCACAGCCACTTCTACATAGTATTGCCATTATATCTAGAAATTTATTCTACAAATATTTAGTAATATACTTACTTTAGCCCAGGCAACTTCTGAATCTAGATCAGAAAGCAAGCTCTCTGCAGTGGACTTCTGCACAAGGTCAGCTTCAGTGGTGGCTAACCACTCTGACAAAGAGGCAGACTCTTTCTTCATTTTGCGTGCCAGCTGGGTTGCTCTTTCAAGGTCTTGTTTTCCTTCTGTCACCTACCAAAAAAAAGGAAAAAAGAAAACAAAATTAGATTTTAAAAGATAACAAACCCAAAAATACTAGCCAGGTAAAATATCCACCCAAATATTATAAAATCCTTGCATCTTAAGGCTGTCTTGCATTAGGGAATGAGCCTAAAAAGAAAGATCATTTATAAACATCCACATCTTACTATACAATGCACAATACATAAAACTGGAATATTTTTTAGTTAAGATACACTTTAAGGCGACAAAAAACCTGCATATCAATTTATTTATAGCTAGTCATCACCAAATTGATGTTTACATATTGTTTATTATGATCTTTTAACTGAAGCTCAAGGGGACGTAGAATCCAGTCAGTCACTCATAGAGGTAAAATTGAATTTCTTTTTGTATTTTGAAAGACCTGCTAGCAGAAAGCTGTAAAGGAAAATTTCACTGAAAAATCTAGTCTGCCCTTGAAAACACCTCAGTAAAATGAACATGAAATTTGATGTTTGCTGCAGTATAATCAATTCTTTTTCTTACTGGCCACACAATTAGTCTGGTCACTCTTTAAACACAGACTTGAGAATAAATCCACAAACAGCAGTCAGAATCAACTGACATTTTGAAAAACTGTCCTCTGTTCTAAGCTCAAAAAAAATCCCAACATTATACTGCAAATAACTCTGCCTTTCTATTCTTTCCTAATCTCTTGTCCACATACTTTCTGAGTTACAGATGTACAGGTTCCACTGAATCCACATCTTCGTGAATGTTCTCAACTTCACAACAGTAAAATATTTCATAGGGCCCATTCCAAGGTATTTCAACACTTATCTGGCCCCTTACCCACAGCTTCATTCACAGACCTCTGAGCGAACATGAGTCCACTTGGACTTCTTGAAACTTCCATCTTACATAGGAAGAGAGTTCTATCTGCTCTCTAACGGTTTAACCATTTTTAAACACTTCATTTGGATAAGTAACTTCAATTACTAAGAAAATCACTTGTATCAAGTTAATGCAGTTTATGGAAAATACAGGTTTTCCTGCACTTCCTATTTCATACTGAGAACAGCCATCATGACACCTTCTAAAAACAAAAAAACTTAGAGCGACTCAAACTTCTCCTATGACAATTTGACTGTAAATTATCTTGCTGGGCTCAAAATGAATATGCAGGTCAGCTTTTGCCAGAAAGTTCTGTGAACCTTGCTTTCTTCAAGGCTACTCACCCCCCTCCAGGAACACTCTGTGAGCACAGGGGTCTGGCACAACTACAAGACTGTTATGTGTAATTTTTTAATCTCTCAACTGATTGCTCCTCAATGCAGCAACTAGCCTATATTGTATCAGCTTCAGAATCAAACTTAGAAAAGCACCTTACCCAAAAGAACAAAAAAGGGCAACTACATGCAGGGAAATATTCATATGTATATTTGTTTTTCTTACCTGTGCCCCCAAGTCATTGTAAAGAAATTTCAATGCTGTCAGTTGCTCATCCATTCCTTTGGGATTATCTGTCTGTTGTTTCTGTACAATTTGCCTTCCTGTCTTGATGACAGTTTCAACCTCCAACTTTACTTCACTGAGGGTCTTATAGAGTTTCTAAAAACACAAATTAGGTATACTTGTGATAAATATATAGTGCAGATTTTCAGACTTTACTTCATTTGGGGACCTTACCATCAAATTGCACTTAAATGCGAATCTATGGTTTAATAGCAATGTCTAACAAGATTTCAAACTTCTGATGTTCTATATTTTATTCTAGTTTTTATTTTCACACATGAAAAAAAGAATTAGCTCAATAATTTAGCAGTGGCTCCTCCAAGGCTAACATTGCCATCTGTAGTTCATCTTATGTATTCATTTCGTTCAAATACTAATGATTGTGACACTTCTCCAGAACATGAGGATGAACCATGGAAGTTTTTATAAACTCGGCTGTTTCACCATATCTGTTATCAATAGTCCACTACTTTCATGTCCATGTTCTCACCTAGAAGAATATGAGGTTTTTACTTATGAATTGCTCTGTTAGCTCTTTCCACTGAGTTGTAATAGATCCATGAGGACTTTAAGCAAAATTTCCTCGGGAGAGAGTCTAAGTAACAAGAATCACACGAGAAAGAAACACCCGCAAGCACGAGTTAAGAACATTTCATACATACCATACACTTTTCCAGGTGACCTTGGATTACATCTGGGTCAGTATCCTTCACATCCAAGACATGAAGTTCTGCTTTTACACCATCCAACACTCGCTTGCAATCCAACATGCGCTGCTCAAAATTGGCTGGTTTCTGGAAAAGCTGATACTTTGTACATACTTCACGGAGTTTTCTCTGTTTTAATGAATATTATGTTCAAAGATTGTTTTAAATGCACTTCAAAAAATAACATTCAAAGCATCTCCCACCACATATTACAACTCATCATGCCACGACAACTCAAAATATACGGCAATGCTATTTTCCAAGCCAAATTCCATCATCTATTTCTAATCTGCACCTGAGGTGCAAGAGAGCTTTAACTCTGTACCATGCACTTTGAAAATATCCATTCTACTGAAATACAGAGACTTTCTGACTTTCAGCATTTATCCCATGATACCTGTGAAACTTAAGCCTCCTTATTTAATTCATCTAGGGCTGCTTGTTTCCTTATGAAACCAAGTAAAAGAACATCAAATTTTCTTCTGACACTCAGTTGACTGAATCAAACCATTTCCAGACTGACACAGCAGTGTGTAAATGCGACTCTCATATTTTTACCTGCAAAGCATCCAGTTGAGTTCCACCACGGGAAGCCCTGCACTCAGGAGAGGCAGGAGGGAAAGAACGAGCACTTTTCTTGAGCTCCTCTAAGGTGGATTCATGAGCTGCAATCTCAGTTTGAATTTTCTGTCATGTCATAAAAACAGGAAAAAAATACATTACAAAACTGCTTGCAGAGAGGGGAAGGGGAGCTTGCTTACCACCTACTATCCACCAGAAGTAAATCTACTCTGTAAAACAAACATCACCACGTTTATTTTAAATATTCTTTCTTTGGTAAATCGAAAGCTTGCTACATCGAAAGCCACTGTTATTCAATACAATCTTCTTAAAACAGGAAAACAATCCAGTTTACAAAAGAAAACACCTAGTGCATCAGCACAGCATTGAAATAAAGCCTTCATGAATTACTAAGTCTAGGCTGAGCACTATGATGAAATATTTCAAAATGTTTTGTAGTGAAGAGCTATACTGAAATACCTGGGCTTCCTGATTAGCCTGAAAGGCATCTATTCTGTCAGTTAGATAAGACGTCAGCTGTCTATCCAGATCTGCTAAGTTTTCCTGCAAGACCTGCAACATGTGGTCGGTTTCTCGCATGGTCTGAAGCTGTTGTTCCAAAGTGATCTGCCGGCTCACCGCCTGAGCAGGACAGAAAGGTAAGACAAGACAGAGCCATATTTCAAAACAAATTACAGCAAACTTTCTCAAAACAAAGAGAGAGAGACAAAAAAAATCCTATGCCAGGAGGACTGGCTAAAAAGAACCCCAGTAGGCAGAAATTTTTTAAGCTTGCTGTGGCTTTTGAACCAGTAACAGCCAAACAATGGCACAGAAGGAGAGTTCTGCTGCCAAGACAGTAAAATAGGTCTCTTCTATCACCTCAGTATGACAGTAATCTGTTAAAAAACATACCGGTTTCAAAAACTAGCTATTCAATGAGAATCAGTGACTTTTTAATATACCACAAATCAGTTTTGTTTGATGTCTAAATATGTGCATTTCCTTTCAAAACAGTAAACTCAGTTACAGTGTCAAAACAGAAGTTCACATTTCTTTCCTTTTGTTGCCTCTTCCTTCAAACGGAAAACATCCAAGTTCATCTGAAATGTCACTTAATTCCCCATTATCAACACATCCACAGACCAGTGCATGTGCAGGCACACACACAGATGTGGAGAATTGTCAAAAGCCTAGTGTGTCAGTGCTGCAGCTGGCAAAGCAAACAGGATTCTATACAGCAATGAAATACTGCTGCAACAGGAAAAACACTAGTGAATGCTAACTTAAATGACAGCACATAGTCCCCAGCTGAGGGCACTGCATTCATGTTGCTCACTGAAGATGCAATGAAGATGAACTGAAATTCCCTCTGTGACTACACTTTGGCAGTGACAGAAAACAATTCTCATCATACAATCTGGCAGCAGCCTGTATTACCAGGATACAGAACACAAGTTAAAAATCTATGCAACCTGAAATACAGCTAGTCTTTCTCTACTGGTTAAATATATAAAAGATTAGACTGAAGTAGGAGAAGAGGAAGAGGACAACATAATAGATGGCTAATGAGAAGAATTTTTTCCTTTTGTTCTTTATTTCAGTATGACTTATCCACAGCTATTTCAAAGAGTGAAAATGTCACTTATGCTCCTCATTTTTACAGCTAGTGACAACAGTTCACCAGTATTTATGACAGTAGGAAGGCAATATTAACCCTAGTTATTGAACTGTCCCTTAAGTTTGGAATGGCCTTTTTGTCAAAATTATCTGGAAAAATACCAGGGCATCACTGCAGTGGCAAGGGTGTGTTAAGCTTGCACAACAAAATCGCATCACAAAAAAAAGAAAAGCATCTTGCTCTTTGGGCATTACTCCAAACTGAAAACAGCTGACAAGAGTGTGATGCTTTTTACTTTTTTCCTGTATTGCAGTCCTGCATCTATGAATTCAGCTAAAAAGATTCATTTCAGACTACAGAGCTGAAAACCCCAGCCTGCTTCAATCCAAACCCCAAATTCTTACCAAGTGACTCAATTCCTCATAGCGGGCATTGAATGCTTCCAATTTTTCACTGATGATGTCATCAAGAATCCCTCCATCAATCAATGTCTGCCCAAGTTCCCGAATCTGAGTTCGATTATCAGCTGGATGACGCAAGACTGATTCCAGGGACTAATTAGCAGAAAAAGTTTTAAAGGTCAAGACACTGACTATTGTCAAGACATATCTTCAGAGCTGAAAATATGGCTGCATACACAGAATTTTAACACTGCAAATGTCTTGAGAGTGGTCTAAAAGCATAAACTAGTTATGGCTTAATTCATGATGGCAAGGCAAATACAGAGGTGATTTTACTTTAGATAATTAGACTTCATAGAATTTTCTTGCTTATTCACATCATTTCATAGTACTATAGCGCTGCAAGGAATTAATCAATTTACACAGGCCAGGAGAGAGCATACAATTTTATCATGGTACCAAGTACAGCACAATCATGTGCAGCAAAATTCACCTTTTGGTGGAGAATCCTACAAATATGCATTTCTAATTGAGAATAATATGGTCATTTAGCATGAAGAATCAGAATATTCAGCACATTTCAGTATTTTTCTGAAGTGCAGAATTTACTTTTTTTTTTTAATGCAACTATCTGAAAAGTTACTAATCTGATAGAGTCATTATAATACCTCAAGAGCATCGCTGACAGCATCCAATTTATCAGGCAGATTTCCTGTCATTTGCACCCTTTCTTCCAGATTGTTTAGCCAAGCTGTTTCTAAATCAAGATACTGAAGCAGCTCAATCCAACAGGACCACACCTCCTAGGAGTAACAGAAAAAAAAAAAAATTAGCCTAGAATGCAGGCATAGCTCATGTACCCTATGAACAACTTACAGATGTTTCTGAGAAATTCACCTAAAACAGACAAGTAGAAAATATTCAAAAATACACTATGGCACAGTATGGTCTAGACAGAGAAGCCTGCAGCTATAGCAGGAAGATACAGAGAAATAAGCATAGTAGTCTCTAAACTCATGCTAAAACTATCACTGACATTTGGATTCATAAAATTATACAAGAATATAACAAAATGCATCCACTCCTCCTGAAAGATAGGACATATGCCACCTACCCCACACCATAATCACATGTTCCAATTATTATTGTATTTCAACCTTTAATTTCTGGTAAATTCCTTCTTGTCATTTTGGAAGACACAAAGATGAATAACTGTGTGATAAGAGCTGAGAGACAAGGTTACTTATTTGCAGAAGCACTGAATACCATATAGACTATAAAAGCAAAGTTAGATGGTGTCTCATGAATTCTAAGGATGTCATCTCAATGGAAATTAATCTTGGAAAGGAGTCACAGCAAAATGCATTTATGCTGAAGCTACTGTATTCACACATTTTCAGTATCCTCCATTCCTCTTGTGCCATCTGTCTCCACTTTACAGAACCACAGAATCAATTAGGTTGGAAAAGATCTTTGAGACCACCGAATCCAATCTATTACCAAACACCACCTTGTCAACCAGATCACAGCACTAAGTGCCACATCCAGTCTTTCCTTAAACACCTCCAGAGATGATGACTTCTCCACCTCCCTAGGCAGCCTATGTTTAATAACCACTTCTGTGAAGAAATTCATCCTATTCTCCAATCTGAACCTCCTCTGGTACAGCTTGAGGCCATGTCCTCTTATCCCATCATCAGCTGCTTGGGAGAAGATACCAACCCCCACCCGACTACAGTTTCCTTTTAGGTGGTTGTAGAGAGCGCTAAGGTCACCCCCAACCTGCCTTTTCTGCAGGCTAAACCACCCCAGCTCCCTCAGCTGCTCCTCACAGGATTTGTGCTCCATACCTTTCACCAGATCCATTGCCCTTCTCTGGACATGCTCCAGCACCTCCATGTCCTTGAAGTGAGAGGCCCAGAACTGGGCACGGTACTGAAAGTGTGGCCAAGTACATAGGCATAATCATTGCTCAGGTCCTGCTGGCCACATTATTGCCGATACAGGCCAGGATGCCACTCTGGGCCACCTGGATACGCTTCTGGCTCATGTTCAGCCAGCTATCAACAAGCACCCCCAGGTCCTTTTCTGCTGGGCAGCATTCTAGACACTCTGCCCCCACCCTGTAGCACTGCATGGGGTTGTTGTGGTCAAAATGTAGGACCAGGCTCTTGGCCTTGTTGAACCTCATACCATTGGCCTTATCCCATGGAATCAGCCTGTCCAGATCCCTCTGCCTTCCTAGCCTCCCAGCAGACCAACACTCCCACCCAACTTGGTGTCATCCAAGAATTTACTACTGGTAGAGTCAATTCCCTGATCCAGTTCATCAATAAAAATATTGAACAGCTATTACTAAGCAGAGAACTATCATTCCTACCTCCAAAGTGTGGCATTTCCCCCGGATCCGATTACACAGTAGCTGGTAGTTCTCCAGCACAATGTTCAACTCAGTTGCCAGGTCCTGACCACTAGTCGGCACTTTGGTGGCCAACATCTTGATGTTGTCTTTGAGAATCTTCACCCGCACCTCCTTCTGCAACACGTCCTCCTTCGCTCTCTGCCCAAAGAAGTGTATTACATGATCAGCCTTCAATTGCCATACAGTCAGCTACTCACCACTCCAATCAAAGATCAGCAGTTTCCCATTGGAAGTCTTGCTGCCAGTGTATTCTTGGGCACATTACAACTTCCAACACACACTGGAGTAATCATATTATCTGTTGTCAAATTTTGCCTTAACCAGAATTCAGGAAGGAAGATAGCCAATAGACAGATCAGGCAGACCAGTCTGAGCCTATCTCTGTTGAGACAAATAGAAGCCATCAGAAATAGTGACTGTCCTGTATCTTTCTTTTCAGGTTTCAAAAACAGTTTTATGAAGTTAAAAGGCCTTTGATATATAAGACATTGCACTTCATGGCAGAATTTAGTACATGACAGCATACTTTGCATACGTATATTTCAAGATGTCTTCTGAATGCAAGGCAATTAAAAAAAGCACCAGTTAATGGAAGGGCAAAGAATGGAAAATTTATGGAACATATTTTATGTCAGGATTATCAAAAAATCACCCAGTCTTATCTTAATACTACTCCTTCAAATGTCAGCAGGAGTTCCACACTTTGCTCAAATGAGAGCGGAATTGGCAAGCTCAAAATCATATGCAAAAACACGCCTGGTTAAATACAGACAGTCTCCTTCCCAGTTCTGAAAGCAGTCCCAGGATTATATTGTTACCACAAATGAAATAGGAATTGTAAGTGTTACAATAAGATTACTGGCTCAGCGACAGAACTGCCAAATTTAAAAATACATAATATAATCTGGATTTGACAAAGGTAAATGAGCTCAAAATCTCATAGATTTGCCAATGAAGAGAGGGTTCTTTCTTTCCTTGGCTTATGTTCAGTCAGCTGTCAGACTGTGTGATCTCAAATGGCTTCAAAGAACACGAATGTACTAAAACACTTGTTAAAGACTGTTTCTGAAAACCCCTGCAAAAAGAACAATTCAAAACTTCAAATAGCTTTGTTAAAGCATTTGTAAGGGAGAAAACTTTTTTTATGGTCCATTGAGTAACATTATAGTGAATACTCATTTAGAAAGTGTACATACAAGTCAAAATGTTTGCCTGAGCTCTAAGGTAAAAAACTAGAGAGAATAATTTACTCTGTACATATATACAGGAAAATTATCTATTCAACTAAAAATTTATAATTAGTCAAATATATCTCCTTCCTCTCCATTTATCTGGTCACCAGATCCAGAATTAGAGAAGCAAGGACCAACATCACTCACTGATACTTGTGGATCCCTTCCAGTTTAGGATATTGAAACACCACTGGTTGCAACAGATGACAAATATAAGATAAACTTACAACAGACCTGTTTTAAATTTTCTAAATGTGGAGTTTCAATATCTAGGGGACAAGAAACTGAAGTCCAAGATCTAGAAGCAGAAGAATGTTTTCATAACCACTAATTTATATAGGTATACCATCACCTTTTCTTTCTCAAATCTCATCTCCTGCAATAACTTCCCATATTCTTAGCGTTTAATATGCTATACATAGCAAGCCTGACTCAACAACTGGGCAAGCTGTTACTCATTATGAAATTCCTACCCCTTGTGGCCAAATAGAACATCTGCTTTTATGATTTATGCTTTAAAAAAAACAAAATTCCACAAAGCAAAGATGAAAAATACCACTACTCTTGTCCTGATCTGAGCTCTTTTCCACACAGATAATTCCACAAAAGGTCAACTCCCAAAGCCACTAAGTTTTGTTTCTTTTTAATCAGGCCTCTACAATGAGCTGGTATTGCTGACCTTCATTTCCTCCACTGCATTCTCTAGCTCTTCAGGGGACTTGTATTCAAAATCTTTCTCCAAATATTCTTCTTCAGCTTGGGTCATCCATTCTTGCATCTCTGCCAAATCCTTCTTCAGATTTACGGCTTTTTCCTGACTTTCAGACAGGCGATTTTTCTGACTAATGATCTAGAATCCAAGGTGGAGAAAGGAACAGCAGTTTTGTTACTTAAATGTCCTTGTATATGTGAAAAGCCGCAAGTCTTTGTTATAATATTTTACTACCAAAACATATTCTGGCTTTTTTTAATTAACTAAAGACTTTTACACACACACAAACTTATGAACCCTTTTTTAGCAGATTAACAAAATCTAAAGGTGAGGGAAGGAAGAAATTTTTTTTTTCCCCCATCATTGCACATAGAATGGTATCAACCTCTGGAAAAACCAGACAGAATAAAACCCTCTTCTGATTACAAGTAACATATAGTTAGATATATCTTTATACAGAGCACTAAAACATTCTTCAGGCCTCACTTCTTTCCACAGCCCAAACAATCTCGATTCTTTATCAATAGCAAGGCTCTCCAACTCAGATCCTCACCAGGAATTGCAACAAAAGTATGTTTCTACAGACAGCAGAAAGCTTGCACCAAAAGAAACAACTAAATATACCAGACTGATGCAGTAGTCTTTTTATAGCCACTTATTTTTCAATTTGGAAAGCAGCTTGGAAGCAGACAGAAATTATACAAAGAA
The DNA here is from genome assembly GCA_013390005.1 of Calyptomena viridis. Classification (NCBI taxonomy): domain Eukaryota; kingdom Metazoa; phylum Chordata; class Aves; order Passeriformes; family Eurylaimidae; genus Calyptomena; species Calyptomena viridis. The sequence continues at coordinate 27,648 of WEIV01002297.1, forward strand.
AGAATAATATTCCAGATTTCAGAAACAGCAAAACAAAGTCAGATTTCCCTTCCACACACCCCAGAAAGAGCAGCATGAAGCAAAGTGAACAAACTAATTTTTATTTACAAACAATTAAAGGGTTTACCGTGCTACTTCCAGTTAGGTACCAAGAAGTGCATGTATTCAAAAGAAATCTACTGTTGCAGAGGTATCCCCTAAAATACTTGCACTTCTGAAGGATTCACTGGGCCAAGTTGGACTTGAGCCACTTTGACAGTGGAACAAGGAAAATATACTCACCCCACTGTTTCACCATTACACTGCTTCAGCTCTTCACCATCCTACTAATGCCACAAAAGCAAACAGCTGCGGTAACAAGCAAGCACCAGTGACGTATGGAGAACTCACCTGTTTGCTCAGCTTCTCCCATTGGGTCTGGCAGTCTACTAGCCTAGACTTTGTCCAAGTATTTATGCTTGCAATAGGCTGCGCTCTTAAAGCAGACTCTACTTCTTTCATCTCTTTCAGTGATGGTTCAATTGTCTCCATTTCATTGACAAACACCTGAGCCCACATCAGAGTAGATGAGTATTGTTCTTTAGCAAGACATTACATGTATTTATGGGGTAGTAGTAATTTTGTAACTTTCTACTGTTCCAGAGAAACTTTTGAGGAGCAGATCAATACGGTTCAACACCAGCAACAATCAAAAACAATCCTTTAGTGGTTCAAAACACCAGAATCGCACAACTAAAAAACAAAATACAGCTTGCCATACACAGCATAAACATTTTCATATGTCAAATGTCAACACCAGAACAACAAGAGTTTGAAGATTACAAGCACTGAATACCCTGCTGTTTCTGGCACATCTCACTTTATATTCTCCCAGAAACAAACATTTGAAGGTACATTGTTAGTTACTATAAAATGAAATTCTACATAACCGTGACCATTATTTGCCACTGATGAGGAAGGAATATGCCTTGTAAGGCAAATACAATTCTAAACCTTAGGACTTCCATCATTTATTTTCATTATACTTTTACTGCCCTTGGAAGTTTAATGCAGAAAGCACTTTTCACCCACAGGTTCAATTACATAATCACAAAAATCAGGAAAAATATATAAGCCTTTTTTAGTGGAAATAATGCCAACTTGTAGATGAGACTTTGTAAGTATGGTGAAGACTTTCAAAAAGCACAAAATGTTATGGCTACGCACAAGAAACACTAAAAACATGCCCTGAGGATACAATGATTTTTCTGCTGGGCTTTGTAGAATATGCTATGGATAATATTTAATAATACAAGCAAAATAATAAAGAAGAGATGCTACCTTTTATTTCAAAAGATTCCTTAAAAGAGTAAAACTCACTGTGCACTGGTCAAGTTGCCTTTGAAGTCCTTCAGTATCTCCTTGAACAGCCTTTTCTGTCATTAAGTAGTCTTTCACACCATCCATCCACTTCTGAACAACTTTTGAGTCAGTCTAAATTAAAAATAGTAGGAGGAGTGGATACAATATTGTGATAAAGAATGTATGACTCTTGCATTTCAAATACTAGTAGTGTCAAAAGAATATTCTACAAGCTGCTAGCATTCCCTTGGGTTTACATCAGACCAAATTAGGTTTAATTTTTATGTTTGTTTTGTTGTGGGGTTTTTTAGGGGGGAGGGTATGCCAAATTTTTCTGTTCTCAAATTTAAATGAAAATTAAATTTACGATAGTTATATTCTTCCATCCAACAATGCTACGGTGCCTTCTCTGGTNAAGCATGGCTTAATTGACACTGCATTGCTCCAGATTATCTATCATACACAAGCACAGGATCAGGTAAGGGTGAGAGCATGACTTCAATAAGTACAGGTTCACATGAAATACCTGGCTGAAAGCTCTGAATAGCATTTTCCTGATGACAAAAACAATGCATGACTGTTTCCACCACACTTGTTTTAAAGGCAAACTGCATCCCCAAGGAAAAGAGAGGACCCTATAACTACATATATGCATGGAGGAGTCGGTAATGCGAAACATAGTGGACAGGTAGAAATTACACTGGGAAAGTCACTTGCATAAGCGACACAGCCATAAAAGGATAAGATTACCTAATCGCTAAAATTTAAACATAGAAAAACCTAGCTGTTTGAGGCCTATAGCGGCTACTGTACTCACTAGAGCAACTCATAGAGAAAAGAGTACATATACACCCAATTTCAGAGTTACCTGATCTAACAGTTGGCAGTTGCCTTATATCCCGCACTGAGGGAGGGAGACAGAAGAACAGTCATCTGCTTCCCATGCAATTGTGAGTGTTCCAAATCACACTTACAAATAAATCCAACACAAACTTAGAACATGAAGAGAGTTTTCCCTTGTCCTAACCAAGTTACATGGTTGCCATTTCTTACAAATACAGTTGCATTTCTTTTAATCAACATTTTTTAACTGTTTGGTTGGGGGTTTTCAATAGATGGCATCTCTTTATCCCAACACAATTATCCCAACACAATCATCAACACATAGCATTATCTCAATGATGTCCACACTAATGAAAAACCTTATCAGCTTCACCTTCCATTCTGTGTGTCGCCAAGGATGAAAGCATGCACTTTGTTTTCTTAAAAACTTACACTTACAGTTTTTTCAAGATCAATGTTACACACTGCTTCTCAAAAAAATGTCCACACTAATGAAAAACCATTAGACTAAGTTTATGTTTATTTTTAGGCCAATGCTACCATTAGAGGTCAAAGTCGTGACCTTTTCTTCATTCCTCTTCCATTATGGGGGAATTTCCAGCAGCTGGTTAGCTCAAACATCATTTTCAAAAAAACAGACCTCAGGAGGCTTAACAGTGAACCATGGCTTAATGTAAAAAAAAAACATATTTATAAAGGCTGCCATTTGACACGGCATTTTAGCATATAGCTAATTTAGCTTTCCTACAATAAGCTATTTACATAAGTAACTGAAGTGAATTAAGTGGGATTACTCAAAGTCAGATACATATTTAAATAACTTGCTGTATCACGGGTCAAGTCTACAGAAGTTTAATTAAGTAAATGCTCCTTCATGGCACAGGTAAATAATTATCGAAGGTCAAATAACCAGTATAGATTACTGATGTACAAGAGCTCACAATTTTTAGACATGAACAGTCCTCACATCATAGAATGGTTTGGGTTGGAAGGGACCTTAAAGATCATCCAGGTTCCAATCCACCTGCCACGGGCAGGGTCATCTTCCACCAGACCAGCCCTCATCCAAACAGGGCTTCAACACTTCCATGGATGAGGCATCCACAGCTTTCCTGCACAACCTGTTCCAGTGCCTCACCACTCTCATAGTAAAGATTTTCTTCCTAATTACCCAATCTAAACGTACCCTCTTTCAGTTTAGAGCCCTTACCCCTTGTCTTATCCCTACATCCCTTTATAAAGAAGTTCTCCTTCAGCTCTCTTGCAGGCCACCTTTAAGTACTGGAAGGCTGCTACAAGGTCTCTCTGAAGCCTTCACTTCTCCAGCATCAGTTTTTAAAATTTTAAAATTCCAGGCAGGAACAGAGATCAACTGTGCTGAATCTTGTTCACACCTAGCAAAATCACATGATATATAGCCATGCAATAGATTTAAAAGATCTGAAGCTGACACACAAAGACACAGCAAGCCATTCATTATTACAGGTATGATACCAGAGAGTGCAAGATACAGAAAATTTCTTCAAGAATATACAAGATGCAAAACTGATAAAATGAGGTTTGTCTACTTTTCCCATCATGGGAGTAGTACAGTCTCCCAGTAAAACATCACTCCCAGATCATGTCTCTAACAAATGTGTTGTTAGATTAGGGAGCTTCTGTCACACCACAAATAACAGAAGAGCCACATAAGCAGCAGAACTCACAGGCAGATCTGCCACTGACTTGCTCATCAGACTAACAAGGACATTTGAAGCATTGTTCACCTGCCTGCTCACTATTAAATGAGAATATTTACATTGTTTCCTTTCAAAAACCTAAATGTGAGGAGTGCTGTTTTGGGAAACGTAAGTTTTTAAAGGTGAACTACTTAAGAAAAAAAAAGAAGCATTAAACTAACACTTGCATCTACTCACACATGACCACATGTTCTCCAAAAGCTGACATTCACTTATTCCTTTTATTCCCCTCTTCTCTTCTCCCTCATTTAATTTTTTTCACTTTAACAGCCAGATGCTTCAACTCCTCTCTTAACCAAGGAGATACTGCCCAGCCATCCTCTAAACTAATCTTGTCTCTCTACTGTCAACATTACTGACTCAATTCGGTGTCTGCAATCTTTCTTGCAGTATAAGTTACATCCTGGCCTGTCCACAGAATTTTTATTTAACTTGTGCCATATTCTTATTTTTATTTATACAGTTCTAGACTACAAAAATCTCTGCATAGATTAGTACCACTCCTTCAAAAGTAGACGCATCTAAAACCACACAGCTGAATATAATTCAAGTGCAGAAAAAGAAGAATTCTGTACATACAACAAATTAAGGTAAGGAAAAATGCCGCTCAAACTGATGAGGTAAAGTAGGTTTTGCTCAGTGTAGCTACAGCTAACCAAGGCAACTGCAAATCTGCAACCATTAGAACAATAAGACTGACAGAAAGTTGTTGCACAAACGACACTGGAGCAGGCTTACATGCATAATATTTATTCTGCCATGCTAAATAACAAAGACCAGAGAGTGATGGGAAGAAGATAAGACATGGTGGGATATTGCAGATTAGGTCAAAGTCAGGAGAAAAATTAATGAGGAGGTGGTCGCCAAAAAGTAATCACCAAGGCCTTGGCTAAGGCTTAGAAGTTAATTTCTTTTATGGTCCTGTACAGACCACCTCACTTTGGGCTGTCAGCTCCTGCTGAGCAGTGGCACCAGCTGCTCCACACCTCCACATCATCCCAGACTGCTGCAAGTAGTTACTGAAAGATGCGTTTGAAGGAACCAGACTAAAAGCAGAAGCACAAGTACATGTTTCTGAACACACTGAAGGCAGAGGAGGCTGGGAACAGGCACACCATTTACCTTTATGCTTCGGGTAGTACAGCCTAACAAATGAAATCCACATTTTACCTCTGAAAGCCTGCAAGTCACCTTCCTATTCAAAAGTCGGTTTGTGGCTTCTATTTACAAGTTCACTAGCCTAGACTGGACTACCATATCCATGCTATTTATGCAGAGATAACATACACACACTGTGGGAGCAACTCAAGTCCTGAAACAAAAAATTAGTGCATAACACATTACAAGCAGGATCAAGTTATTCCCTCCAGCATTTTTTCCACCAAGTAAAGCCTTCCATGGGAACATGGGTTTCTACTCTGCTCTTAATTGCCATTTAGTTTCAATCTGTTATGTTTACTGTGACTTTTTACAGGTTTGTATTTTAAAAAAGAAAAAAAAAGACTTAAGGCTTTTACTACTTCTGAACCATAATCAGTAATAGCTTGTCCAACTTTCACTGCGACATCATGCAAGTCAATTACCTGGCCTTAGTAATATAAATTTCAGTTTAAACTCATGTCTATACTTGAGTAGTCACTAAAGACCCTGTCTGGCTTAAAAATAAAAAAAAAAAAAATGAAAATAATAAAAACCACTATCAAACTGAAATTTGAATCCACTATCAAATAAAAGAACCATTTTCTGCTTCAGAGGGAAGGGAGAGCAAGATTGAAAGAAAGTTTTGGGGGAAAAGTGGTGGTATGCATGCATGATACCAGTGTTCCGAAGAGGGTACAGACAGTGGCTTATGTTTATAAATTGTGTGATATATCCTCTTTTAAAAAGAATACAAGTAAATTCACACATTGAAACAGGTTTAACGCATGTGAAAATACATATTTGTTAGCTAATGCACATATGCCTTCCTCATGAAAGTATCTCTAAAGCACCTTCTTGATTTTTGAATTTTAAAATACAATATGAAAATGAAAAAATATGAAACTGAAAGTCTAGTTAAACGATAGGGAAACTGGGAAAAACAATGGCACTGTCTTTGGGCTTTTATACTGCTGTGATCAGCTTATACTTTCAAGCTGATACTGAAGAATGGTTAGTACCTATTTAACTTTTGAGTCACAATAATATTGCCATGGGCTAAATCACAATATATTTTCATATATATATCCATTATTTTTCTTCTTCCTCTCCCTATAAGAATACAAATAGTCTAAAGAAAGGAGTTAAAGCAAACACAGAAATCAATCTAACCAGTCCAATTCAGCTAAGTTACTTAAGCACTCACAATAACCCTTGTTATCAATGGGTTAAGCATCCACATACCATTGCTTTTAATCCCTTCATTTTTAAAGCAGTGAGATTTTCTGTCATTCAGGATTTCATATGTGTGTTTACATATGTATATACAAAAATATGTAACAGTCTTGATTAACCTTAATTTAATTCTCCTTCCTCACACTTCAGAGGCCATCATTTGGAAAGGGAAAACACACGATACCCAAGCATTTTCTTTACTTCCTTTTTTAACAGGCTGTACTAACTCCTTATTACTGTTGACCAAAATGCCACTTCAAGGAGCAGGTTTTCTGTAGCAGGTATGGAATTACCATTTTAGATGTCAAACTAGTAAGTCATTGGGCATCCAACACCAACCACAATGGGACCAACAAGAACAGCTGACTTACCCCTGACTTATGACAGCATAACCTTTGTTTCTGGTGTTGAAAGAGGGGGACACTAAATTTCAGTGAAAAGTATTGCTGTTAGAAGATAAAATAATATCCTGGGCACATTAAAAGTCCTCTTCTATTCTGCTACAAATACACTATATATGCTTTCAGCCTGTCAGACTAGTAGCTCACCAACATTTCCCTACTCAATGAGTATCATCTGGACTCCTGCAGGAACACAGAGAAAGAAAGGTTTCTAAAGCAACCAAGTTATGTAACAAAAAAAGTCCTTTTTACTTTACCTCAAAGATTCTCAACTTGGACATAATTTCCTCCAGTAGTTTAATGTCTTTGGAAATTTTGACCTTTAACTTGTCCCAGTGTCCCTGCACATGCTTGAACTCTTGAGTATAGATGTTTTTTATATCCGAAGAAGCATGTTTCTCCAAAGCCTTTGTTTCTTCAGCAAGTTTATCTATCCTGGGCTTCTGGGCTTCCAGTGTCTCACAAATTGTCTACAACACAGAAAAAAGGAAAAAAACCCACCTCCTTCCAGCATTAGCCGTACAACAGGTACACACATACAGGTGCAACTATGTCAAAGGTTTCATTGTGCAGAGCATAGATTCAGTGAAGAGTGATATTCTAGTTACTGTAGTTATTGCAACAGAGATGATCAAATAAATTTTTAGACAGCAAAATCTTCAGCTGCTCACTCTACTGCTGCAGTAGCAGAGATTACAGAAGGGACAGAAAAGCTTGGCCATGTAGCTAAACAAGCCCAGGTGCCTACACCTCTCCTGTGCTGTACAGTACTGACACTCAGGTTAACAAAGTAATGTCCGTGCTGCACCACAACCACAAAAGAAACTGCAGTGTAGGTATACTGAGACCTCAGTATTTTCATTCCACCCACAGGTGCTTGCTTTTTCAAAGAAAAAAAAACAAATAAAGAGCACACAAACAGACTGTGTTCTTCCAAGTTTTGTAAAGTAAAAGACAAGGTCTAGCTGCAAAGAAAGTTCCAGATACTAGAGTTTTGAAAACTACTTTTATGACTGGAATACAGGGGGGGTACAATCTGAATATATTCACTGTGGTATTGCTGATATAAAGAGCTAATTGACTAATATTATGGAAAAAAAAACAGCTGAAGGTATAAGGCATGAAAATACTGCCATTTCATTGAACTGATAATTTTTGTTATCCTCTTTCAAATTTGCTTAAGAAAAATTTGGAATGAACACATGAAAGGATGAATAACTTAAATAAATTAATTTTGCTAGTATATACATTTAATGTGTACATGTGGAATGTGTGCATACATATTTTTCTGTATTTTTACTGAGGAATAAAATTTTTTTATATGTTCACGTTCTCAAATTTACTTTCTATTTAATTCTGTTTCTTTCCCTGTAAAGTGTACTATTTATTCTAAGATGACAGGTAATGAGGTAGAAATGAGACTGGGAAGAGGGATGTATGTTTTAGCTTTCTGCACAAGGGACCACAGACAGAGCAAATCCCTGGCTTGGGTCTACACCTGAAGCACTTACCAGTGCCTCCTACAGTGCAGAAGGAGCTGGACAACCCCAAGGTCCATAAGAAGCCATCATCTATTTTGTCCCCATCTCCCATCACACTCTTTAAATCTCCTACACTAGCACAGTATGTCCTTTCAGGTTAATCAGTCTCTGAAGAAAAGGGGGAAGTGAAATTTGGGCAGAAGCAGGAAAGACAAGTCTTGAAAGACTAAATGCCATTGCAATTCAGGTAGCATATCAACCAGAAAAAATCTGCCAACTTTTAACAATACAGAAGCAACACTAAAGAGAAAACCAAAGAATGCAAACTTATTTTAATCTGCTGGTTAAAAAACCAAAGCATTAACACCTCTGTTTACTGGACTTTCAAAAAGGATCACTCTCTCCTGAATAGAAAAGGATATAATCAGAGAGGGTGTCTTCCCCACCCAGCAACCAGAGCTCAAGAGCTCCTCCAGAGTCACCTGCAGTCCTCTTATGAGGCCACAGAGGGAAAAATACATGCTTCCAAATAAAGCATGATTCCACAAAAGCAGTGGGGAGTAGGGAAGGGGACAGGAAAATATTTGTTTACAGGGGTTTTTTTTAAAAAACAAATTAGAAAGAGTACTGCAGATGCACAATTCTCTCTCTGGAAAGAGCTCCATCCCTGCCCCGGTAACTGATACTTACAAAGCAACTGTCATCTATGGATGACCTTTCCCTTTATAGGCTCACAATAGGAAACAAAGTATTGTTTCTACTGGACAGAATTTGTGCCTCAATTCTCTTTATGGCTCGAAAGAACTGTTTCCCTTTGAAAGGCAATCTGGAGGCCAGAGAAGAACAGTTACTCTCTCCAAACATCCAAGCAGGAAGAAGTGGGACAGGTTTGTCAACCAGCTGACCCTCAGGGACAGTTTAGGCACCACACATGCAGGTGGGTTTACCCAGCGCTCAGAGCGGAGCGTTACAAGCCTGCACACCATGACCTCTGTGGGGGTGCAGAGGCAGAGTCAGGAGCCCACACTGCCACACGGAGCACCATGGCCTCTCCAGACAGCAAGCTCAAGGGGGCCAGGCACAGGCATGGCTGCGGTGCAGTTTAGGCATGGATAGCTCCCGGGGAGGGAAGGGTAGGCCCCAACTCCTCAAAACCACACTCATTGGCAAATGATCTTCGATCAGGTCACCAATCTGATCCAACCAAGACTCTAGAAGGTGGATGCTCTTGGAGTCTTAACATCTGTTTTGGGACTCCTAAGCACAAGAGATACACACACACCAGAGAGTGCCTGGGGAAGCTACCAAGGTCACCTGAGGTCCTGTTCCCCGGGTTTGAGCAGTCCCAGCTTTCAGCCTTGTCTCCTGGCACAGGCAGGAACAGAAGCTGTGAAGTCTGCAGGCTCAGGGATACCCAGCCCTTGGCAGGACATGTCCCTCAGCAGCCCATGGTAACCCAGCTTTCAGCAAGCCACCTCCAGAAGTGGCTTACACACACCACTCCCTGACCAACAATCCTGAGAAACATTAGTTACCCCACTGAAAACAAAGCAGGAGAACAAAGAATGACTGTAGTTGAGTAAGCAACTTCCTCACTTCACTGCAAAGGTAGGAGTTACCTTTGCCTGCTGCAGAGCCTTCTCAACCTTACTGGGTTCGCTCAGTCCACTGGCAATGGACTGCTGCTTCCCCTCCAGCTCCATCAGCGTGTCCTTCAGCCGCTGCAGGGAGTCCACGTACTCCTGGCTCGGCTGGCTTTCTGTCTCTGGTACCACGAAAAAGAATAATGGAACAAAATACAACGTAAGGAAATTGACATGAGACCCAAATACAGGAGATGTGAACATAATCAACCTCCCAAGAGCTAAAAAATTCTTCTGCTGAAGGCAACATTTTTCCTTTAAAAATATTCAATATATATAATGTATAAATATGTATTATAAAGAATACAATGATAAATGTATAATGACAACCTCAAAAAAATTTACAAACTCTATGTCATTTTCAGAACGTTTTTTATACACCCAAGCACCTAAATCCCAAGTTGGGGTGGGTGGGTGATGTAATCAATAGTATTTTGGCATTTGCCTAAACCCCCCAATTTAGTGTTTTTCATTATAAAAAGTTTTAAAATTTTTAGACATATCTCCTACTTATCTGCACACACACAAAGATATCTACTATATATCAAAACCAAAGTATAACATATATAACAGTCATATATTACTCAGTAAGTTAAATATATACACTATATATAGTAACTATATAAGTTAGTATTTAGAGATATATAGACATGCATACATAAAATACATATTAGTATAATAGCAGGGTTTGTGTTTTGGTGGGGGTTTACATTTTTTCTTATATATCTATACCACACAAATATATAGAAATAGTACTTTCAGCCTGTTGTCAGAACAGAGGCACTATCTAGGAGGAGTGAAAAGAGAATTCAAGTTTGTATGGAGTATCTACTTGCAATCTTCGACTGCTTCTCAAACTTGTTCAAGCCAGCCCTCTGTGCCTAGGCAGTAGGCAGCACCTCACTCTGGCATTTCAGAATGAAAACAACAGATCTGAACAACTGCAGCAAACAGGATTTTGCCCGTAAGACCCATACTGTGCTATGCACAGCCTTGGATTTCTAAGCAATTTTGTTACTGCCACAAGTGAAAATTAATCTAAGTCTTGTTCTGACTCACCAGGTAGCTTTTAAACAGCTTACTGTCAGAGCAGTCCCACCGCTTCTAAAAATGAGCCAACATTTTTAGAGAGAATCAGAGTTATCTAGCTTCCTTTTCTCAAAAATACAGGATCAATTTAAAGGGGAAAAAGAAATTCAACAAAAAGCATGTAAGTACACTGTCACTAAACTACAAGCCCTGGAGGAGAAAATAGTTAAAATAGCCTCAAACTGATAAAAAAATTGAGTCACAATTCCCATTAAAAAAATGCCCGTAGGGATGGGACTGAGTAGCACTCCATGAGGGAATTTTCAAAGAAGAGCCATGAAAGGATCTGGCCTCCTGTCAATCAAAGCCTGCCAAGTTCAAATGTGCAAGTGACACCACTAGTTTTTCCTACCAGTTATATGGCTCTGGAAGGTCTTTTACCATGCAACAATTCAAACCATGGTGTAAATAAACAACTGAAAGCCTGAATTGACATTTCCCTTTGTTCTTCAGCAATATAATTTCTCTGAAGATTGTCTCATTCGAAGCAATACAAATTTACAAAATACAAATTTACACAAATACAAATTTAACATATTACAATATGTAAGGTGTTTTTACCAACCAATAACTGGTTCAAGCATATTGATAATATCTCAAGTGATGTGTGGTATGAAAAAAAAGCAGTATTTTTGTCACGTGGTGTATAATTACCAAAATATAATATACCAATAAAATTATTCAAAAGTACATGAACTGAAAACAGCTATAAAATAATCATTCATCACAGAAAGAATGAAAGCATACCCTTGTAACTTGAACATGGCAGACAGATACATTATTCACAGTTTTCTGCATGGTCATAATTGAAGCATGCAGGCCTGGTGCAAACACTATATAGATAGTACAACAATTTAGTAATTGAGCCTATTTTTATTACACAGAATAGAGTGTTAATGCTTTTCCATTTGGGGATGTTAACACAACACTTTCTTAAATTCCCCAGAAACAAAAACTAAGGGAGAAAATCTTCTTTTGGGCCTGTGCTCTTGCTATTTAGCTGTAATATATTACCAGAACTACATATTTTGTGTCCTACATTTAAAATCCTTTAGAAACCAGCATGACTGGTTTGAATACTCATAATGAAATTTTAATGCACAAAAAGCCCAAGTAGAAACTGCCCAAAAAGGAAGCCAGATTCTAAATCACTTCAAAGATGAAATTTGCATCTTGAAATTTGCAGGAATTACATATGACTAATGTGCTCAAAGCTATGAAAAAGAATAAATTTCACATATGCACTTCCATTTTAAAAAGTTCTCCTAATTTTCCATTTTTCATTTCTAGTATTATTTATTCCTGTAAGTGCCAGAGAGATGTACATTTTCAAACTATATTATCCACCTTAAATATGTCTTGCTAATCCCTTAGATGAAGCTTCAGGAATGTTACATCCTTCCATAATCACTTTTAACACTATGGGTTCACAGAGGAGGCCATACAAATATATTTTCATGTGAATAAAATAATTTTGTCAGTTTCACTCACAACCTAGCAGAATCAATAAAAAACTCCACCAGAATACAAGAGTTTTCAGTCAGTTCAAAACAAACAAACAAAAAATCAGAACACAAAGTAAGCAGGAGGTCTTATGTTACAAATATACATATATTTACCTTCTTTCAGCTGCTGGTGACGTTCCTGTAGTTTCTGATGAGTCAACTTGAAGTGATCAAGAAAACCATCCAAGTTCTCCTGAATGAAATTTGGAGGTGTGGGCTGAGAGGTGAGTGCCTTGCAGGTGGCTTTCAGATGTTCTATCCGTGGACTCAGGCTTACAAGATGAGTTAACTCCTCCTGTGAAAGATGAAAACCAAAACCCAAATTCACACTTGACTTGTTAACAGAAAGATTTTAGTAAACTACTGCAGTACAGCTCTTCTACATTACTAGGGCAACAACATTAAAGTACTCCTGAGACACAGGTATTAGAATCTTCCAGTCAAATCAGATGCCCTGCATGCCTTAGAAACTGAGTTACCTTACTGACTACGCTAAACTCCTCTGGGGCATCCTGTGGTTCTGACAGCTTCCAAACAAAATTAACAAGTTTTGCCAGACTTACCTGACATAAGTCTTTCAGGACTGCTGAGGGCTGAGATGCTGAAGAAGCGTCACTTTTAAGCCAGTCATCCTTCTCAATTAAAGTCTTCTCAAGCTCGCTCATTTCCTTCAAATAAGCATTTATATCTTCCTGGCACTTTATCTTTCTGGCCACTTCTTCCAGATTTTGAACCACATCTTTCCACCCTGACAATATTTTCTCCATCACAGTCTTTATGTGCACTGTAGGAATTCCTTCTAAAAAGATTATATAAATTATTGTTTTATTAACTGGACCACATTTTGATTAACAACGATTTAACCTTTCCTCTCTTCAAATACAGGTGCGCATTTGCATTAACAGGCAAAATGCTTTGATTCTAACTCCACTATCTATAAATCTGTACTTATCACATAACAATGTTTCAGCTTTATATTTCCACATTAATAGTAAACAAAGTGAGATATTCCACTTCCAGTTAGAGGAAAGACACTTGGAGGGGATTTTTTTGCTGCACTGGTTTAGCATAAGTGGAGCCAAATGCTCTGGTTAGAGCAGCTTCTACAAGAGCACTTGAAGACCCTGCTCCATAGATCCTCCCCATGTTCCACACACTGGCCATACACTTTGCACACCTACAACACAGCAGCACAGCAGGTACAGCCAGCCACACAAGAGGGGCACACACACAACAGCTGGTCACCACCACTACGGCACAGCCTGTGCACACCCCGTGATGGAAATGGATGTATGCACACACACATCAGTACTGTGCGTTATTCCAAACAGGTGTAGCCAGGCCTGTGTTTGGAAAAGAGCTGTCATTCTGAGCTGGACAAAACATACTAGCAGACCCTAACAAAACCAGGGACTGTAGAACCCAACATTAAAGATGACAAACAATTAGAAAGCAATTTCTGTATCTTACTTTTTGCTGATGCAAAGCTGCTTTTCAACTATGCATTTCTCATTATGGTAAACAGATACTGGTTTCATAGCCATAGCCTATCGCGGCTGAAAGGATTTGTAGAAGAGAGAGCAAGGGAGGATTTTTGTCCAGGTTTGAAAACAACAAAGAGCTAAAAATTTTTATAACCCAGACTCCACATCAAATCAGTGGCTTTCAGCCATCAGCTTCAGGGCAATGGCACCACTGTAAAAAGCTTCAGCTGTAGGCAGCTACGAGGAGAGGACTGGAGATGCTTAGCATTGGGGCATACATGCAAAGAGTCTGGCTGAAAAAAATGCGACAGTTGAGAAATCCAATGGAAATCAGCATTTTCCAAAAGGAATGTTGGTCAGTATGCAGGACGGTGGTTCCATCCTTTCAGCTGCCTGAATGCTAACAGTCATAGCGACTTCATCAGAAGTTAAGTGCATAGCAGACCTAAAACACTGTGTTTAGATGATATGAACATCTCTTTTAAGGACATCACATTTCACTGATGGACATCTGTCATTATGAAACAAGATTTTGGCAAGGCTTAAAGATTCAGCTTTTATGGATGTTAATTATAAGATCCCACAGATAAGTGTTTTAATTGACAGTCAGTTTCTGAATCATGTAGACTTTTCTCTTGCCTTTGAGTCATAAATTGTGACTATCATCAAAACACACTGATGGTTTTTACAAAAATAGATAAAACTATGAATATAAGAGATACACACATATGTATCAGGCTTAAATTTGGCTTCAAAGTTTTCATTTCTTTATGGCAGTTACATCATAAAACTTCATACTTAAAATCAAACCAATTCCTTCCCTCAAAAGCATGTAACTGTCACTGAAATAGAAATAACTTCTTTAAATAATTCTTAAAAGACTGAAAATGAGCACATGCACTTTAAAGAAAAATAATACTGCTTTTCTATAAGTTTTAATAAAAACAAAACACATAACTAACTAGTAGCAGTAACAATGACCAATGTCTCTGAAGAAAAGTAACTGGAGGGAAAGGGAAGGAATATATACATATATATATATAGTGCTACTTATTTAGAGATAACATATTTCAATATTAATTCCCAGCAACTCAACTGATCAAACTGCAAAACAGAAAAACCTTCAAGTTGTTTACCTTTTCCCATTTGATCCAAAAGAATATGTCCGCTTCGTTTCAGTTCATCCAACTTTTGGCTTTTTTCAACTCTTTCTTTTTCAATCACCTTCAAAATGAACCCCAAAGAATAGTTGCAGCAAGGGTTATTTTTCTTGACTTCCCTCTTTCCCCCAGTAACATGCATATTCCCACTACTACTACTCAAAACACATTCAGTTTTCTTGGACACAGCACCTTCTAAGATGCCTGTTAGTTCTGTTTGTTCAGAAAACAAAAGCAAAAGGAGTTAGGTCTCAAAAGTACCAAGCACAGGAGAGATGGTATACCAGCACCAGGAATAAAATATTGTTAAATATGGATGATACTGATTGTGAAATGACATTGGGACACCAGCTGAAATGAGTCACTCGTGATCAAAAATTGTTATTCTTTAATGCGAACCAGTGGAGAAATACTTTGTTTTTAACAGTCCCTTCACCTCGAGAGTCTTTACTGAGATTTCCAGAAGAGAACAACCATCCTGTCCCCGAGAAGTCCAAATAGCAAGAACTATAGCACACTAGTCTTTCACTTACAAGCTCTAGTGCTTCACTCTCCTTCACAAAGATATGGTGAGGAAAACTCCATATGACTACCAAGATTTTTAAAGGAAAAAGTTCCTCCCTCGAGTCATACATATTGGTGAATATTCCTGTGTGACTCAACAGGTGGAACACATCCAGCAGAGGAAAGATGAGTTGGCCACAACTTCAATATCCTCTGTGATTACAACAAAGTATCTCCAAACTAAAATCTTTTTGGAACTCAGGGCAAAGGTCATTACTCCAGTTTATACTTGCAACAGTAAATGAAGAAGCATGCACTTACTTGTACAGCTGGGAAGAAAAAACACTGATCTACCCACTTACAGCCCAATCATTTAAAAACAGTGCAGTTCATGGGAACCTGGTGATCATCTTGGAGTCTTTTATAAAGAGCTATAAACATTCATGAAGATCTATAAATAAGCTATTTGGGAGGGTTGTTTTGGTTTTTATTTCCAACAGTACTGTCATTCCAAACATTCCAACTGGCACCATTTTGTACTACAGCACTAAGGAGGAGTCTCTTTATAGATATTTTTAAGTATTGGTTTTGATTTCAAAAGCAATTTCACGTCCTGCTAAAGCTCCAGTAACAAAGCATGCTCACAGACCAAAAAATGGCAAGAATACAGAAATAGAGGGAATAGAAAATAAAACAGCTATTTCATGGCTCCCACAAGATTGTGTAAAATTGTGTTCTGTCTTGCAGGTCAGCAATACTGTACACAAGTTGTAACTATCAGGTTTTCTTCAAAAATTAATAGAGCAAACAACATGTTCAAACGTTATAACAGACCACTTTAGACCCTGGGTGGTACAGTGTGTGAGGAGTGTCACAGCATGATTCATGGGGTCTCTGAGCACACCACTGGCTTATCTCTGCCAAAATTACAAAAGTGGTGTCAATCAAGGCCATTTCCAACTGTGAAACATGAAATCAAAATATGCTACTTAGTGTAAAAGATAATAATCCTGAAGACAGACTTTTTTCAGTACTCCAAAGGAGACATCAGTAATATACACTTTTTAAATTTCCTGTGGATTATGCAACCTAACACCAGCAAAAAAATGCATCCAGCTGGTCAGAGATTTCCATGTTCAGTTCTGAAACTATTTAACTAAAGGACTTAATCCCCCTCAAAGCATGTGGATCAGCCCACACCTCCAGCTGACAGCCAGCTTAGATATGAAGTACAGTATTCACTGAAATACTCTCTATCTCCCTGGTTTACCTTCAACTTTTCTTTCATGCTTGAAGTCTCTCTCATCTTCTTGTATTCTTTGATGTCTGTGGCCTGAATGGCAGATTTTGATTTTGAAATCCAGTTCAAGAGCTCAGCACTTTCAGCATCAAACCTAGTTTAAAAGGTCAGACAGTAGTTTGGTTTTTGGTTTGGTTTTTTTCCCCCTATTCAGTCACTCTGTCTTAAATATCAGAAGTCTTAAAGTTTAGCACATGATTTCATTCTAAAACAGCAACACTGCACACAAAATTCATGCTTCTCATATTATTACGCACAGGGAGTAGAGACAGACTTTCAAAAATGTACCGTTGTAAATATGCCTATGGTATTAGCCTTTGGGAACAAATTGAGAATGCATGGACCAACTTATTTCTCATTTTTTACACATAGCTTCGTGCAAACTATAACTGTTTCTTTTAATATGTCACAAAAGAGATCTCTCAATGCCAAGTATTTTGAAAGCAATAAACTAAGCCTCAGGAACAAGACAGTAAGAATTACAGCTCTTAAACTCTTACAGGTTTCATAAAAGTCAGCATACTATTTAGTCTGAAGAAAAAGCTAGTAGCTTAAGTATTCATGGCAGTGACAGCAGACAAACTTTTTTGCCCACTTAGATGGCTAAAGCTTAGCTGTTTTTGGCTACGGTGGACATGTCTATACTAACATAACCTTCTTAGGCCTAAAACCTCTAAGCTACAACCTACCACCACAGAAACACTATACAGACTACAAGTCAGGCTTTATTACTCATATACCACTTAACTGTGTAAATCCTAACATGAAATAACAGCATCCTAACAAGTGCAAAGTCACTGTCAGTCACTCAAAGTTTTCATGGGAAAACTGGCAAAATTCTGCTTACTGATCATTTGGTTTCAATGTAAGTAAATAGAATCATGCAAAAGCATCAGAAAGTTTAAGTTATTTGTACTGACCCTTTCTGTAACACAGTTCGAAATCCAGGAAAATAGATGACAGATAAATCACTTGTGCTTTTAAAATCTAACAGTTTCTACAACTTAACACACAGAGAACAAGACAGATAGGTTGCTGACTGCTTTACTGCCCTGGGACACTCAGATGCACACACTACTCTCATCAGGGCTCCACCAGAGGATTTGACCAGTGTCCTCAAGAGGGTTTGTGCAGGTTTCTCACCCTTTCAAACCTCCATTCCTCCTCCAGAAAAAATGAAGATAACTCTTCTGCACTGTGCAAACACACATCACCTAGCACAACTCCCTGCTCTCGAGGCAGCCTTCTATCCTCTCCCTCAATGATCTATCAAAATTTTTAAACCAGTGACACCCCAAAGAAATGCTCGTTTTCTCAGCCAAGCACAAAAAAGCAAAATGCTGAGTATACAGCCCTTACTTTCTTAATTTATCTTGAAACAATTCTTTAGTTTTAGGTATGCTCTTTAATAAAGATAATTCAAATCAAGTTATTAAATACTGGTTAGCCTAGAGAGAAGGCTCCAAGGAAACCTTACAGCAGCCTTCCAATACTGAAAGAAAATTGAGGAGGGACTCTCAGGAACTGTACTGATAGCAGGAGTAAATGTTTTAAAGATGGTATTTAGATTACATATAAGGCAGAAATTCTTCAAATGAGGGTGGCAAGACACTTGAACAGGCTGCTCAGAGAAGCAGGGGATGCAACATCCCTGGAAGTGTTCCAGGCCATGTTAGATGGGGCTTTGAGCAACCTGGTCTGTGGAAAATGTCCCCACATGGCATGGGAGTTTGAATGAGGTATCTTTAAGGTCCCTTCCAGGCCAAACCATTCTATGAGTCTTTATATGCAAGTCAGCCAGCCACCCCAGAAATACTTATTGAAGGAGACATCACTGTAAAATTATTCTTATTACTAAATACCAGGGAGATAGAATAGGTTTCTGAGCCTTTTTTTTAATGCATTCTCCCTTTTCTGTCATATTTTTATGGAAATTAGAAATAAAGAGTAAAACAATCAAAATACTTGACACTTTTACAATTAATTCTATCTAATTCTATCACTTATTAATCCTCCTGTACTTTCAGTAAAGGAGCTGAGGTACAAAGGACTGAAGACCTGCTTCTAAGAGAAACAAAACATCCTCATTTCCCTTGGAAATTAATGGCAGCTACAGGTTTTCTGCTGCTCTGAAAACAAGGCTATACATAACATTTCCTTCCCATTCACAAAACCACAGAATTCTTAGGGTTGGAAAGGACCTCTGCAGATCATCTAGTCCAATCCCCAAATGCAACCTTCACAACTGCAACTTACTATTTCTCACTTGCATAAAAGAAGAATCAAAAGCCAAGACAGAGTCTATGTAGTAGCTAATGAGCAAGGGAAAATGGTAGTGACATATACTTACTTTTTCTTTGCTTCACTGTCCCCTGGAATTTGTCTTTTCTTTGGGAGTGGTGGTGGGGGCAACTCCTGTCTGGACTGTTTAACCACTACCTGTTCCTTCACTGGTATTGTTTCTGCAGTAGTCTTCTGTGGAACTTGTGACATTCCTATACTTCCTACAGCTTGAGTTACCTACATAAAAAAATTTTGTTAAAGGATTACATACTATTTGTAACAAATGCCAAATTGCTTTTTCTCACTTTCTTTTATTCATCAATCATAAAAGCCCATTCTTTCACTCCTACGAATGACCACACCTAGTTGTTAAGCAGCACCTTTACCACAGACACACTCTAGCAAAAAAATTCATCTTTCTCATTTTACAGATGGGAATCAAGCATCTAAATTCCAGTTCAACTAGAATTTCATGACAGCCCAAGTGAACTAAAATCAACAAAATACGTATTATATCCATTTTCTTTCACAATTTGTTCACAAAAAGAATCAAGGTACTTGGAGTTTATTAACACACAATTCTATATTGTTTATTCATACTCCAGAAAACCAAGCCTAGATCTCAAAGAGCTGATACACCATGAATTGAATCTAAAAACTCACTCAAGTCAAGAGAAACCTTCCATCCTCTTTAACAGTTTATAAAGTAAGACCCATGGGAATCAACCTGTAAGTTCTAAGTATATGCCTGGTATTTTAAGGAGAGTGCAAGCATGAAGACACAATGGGGTATTCTCTAGTGCTTTGACTCAAACACAAGAACAAACTAAAGCCACATGGCTGAAATGAACCTCTACTCAGACTGCACAGCTCATTCACTATACAGTAAATGGATTGTGAATCAGTGCCATGGGTTTCACCATAACAATGTACTAATATCACATAAAAATGCACATATGTTTATAAAACTGTCAAATAAAATTCTCACAGAAGTCAATGGGAATTCTGTCTAAATAAAAAACATTACCAAGCACTCAAAATACTAAAATAAACATTTAACAATCCAGCTTGGCTATCATGGTTACATATCAAACAAACAACTGCTCTATTTTCAACAGATGAGAAATCATACTCACAGAGCATAAATGCTTGTATGACTCCCATTTATTTATCTATTCTGGTTTTTGGGTTTTGTCTTTGTTTTCTTTTAGTATCAAATTTAATCCAGTCCCAGCACTCTTAAAATGTTTAAAGGCAATTGCATTGATTGATAATACATGGCAAGCCTGTTTTACTCATCAAAAAATCAAGCTTAATCTGTGTGAGAAAGGAGTAATAGTACTAGGTCAGGTTAACAACTTGGGCTTTTGAAGACCAAAAAATGCATGCAGTTTTGTCAGCAGATAAAGTCAGCCGCATGTGAAAAAGCATTCACCTACCTCTCTAGCCTGATGACAAGAACTCTCCTGGGCAATTTTGCTGCCACACCATTAGTGAAATTTGTATACATACATCTAAAAAGCTAAGAAGTAATAAAGCCTTGTTAAGTACCTGGTTAGAGTAATCCTCTAGCTTCTGAACCAAACTGTCCCACCTCTGAGTTAGTTCTTCTTGATCCTGATCAATTTTGCTAGATGCTTTGCCATTCCCAAGGATTTGGGCCACATCCTGACCTAGCTCATTCAGCTGGTCTAGTGTTTGACGTTTCATACCCATGTCCTCTTTCAAAATCTGAAATTAAAAGAAAACATTAAAAGATTACATCACATACTCTACTAGCCCTTGGCTTTTAATTCCATGGCTGGCAGGCAAAGGAGGTTGAGGGGCTGGTAACGGGGGGGGGGGGGGGGGGCGCAAAAAATATACTAGCTGAGACANATACTAGCTGAGACAGATGAACAGTTCTCTTGTGTAAAAAAAGCACTAACAGACAAACTTTTTAAAGAGAGTATCGCTGAAACAGCTCTCAGAGCCATCAGCAGTATCTTGAGTAACAGTTATAAACGATTAGTTCAGGTACAAGCTGCTCTCATGAAATAAAAAAAAAAAACCCACACCACAAACCTACACTTTGGCAAACAGAGACGACCGGTGGCCTGCAATAAAATCTAAACCCTGTGAAAACGCTAAGATAGCTGTCACAAAGTTTGGAAAACAAACCTGGAACAGCCATGGAGTAAGTTGTACAGATTTTTTTAATTCAAGCGAAAGAATCTGGCAAGGAGAGAATATTGGCCTGGCTTCCCAAGTGTCAAGCGTTTACAGCTCCTACTACAGTCAAACTGGTAATTTACCATTTGCTCTATGACGTTTGACAGGAGGGTGATACTCACGGCTAGTTTTCGAACATTCACACTCAGCTCAGTTTGATCTTTAAAGTTGCTTGTCTGGACCTTACTCAAAGCCTCTTCTTTCTCAGTTAACCAAGCTTTCAATAAGCACTGCAGATCATAAGAAAAACAACACAAGAAAATACCAAGTTTGTCAAACAGCTATTGACAATTCCTTCTTTAAGATCTTTGCACTCAAATCACAGTTCTGTGGCCTTTATACTCAGGACTTTCAGTTGACTTTAACAAAAATAGTGGATAAAAGGGGCCAAAATATCAGATTAGGGAACTAAGTAATACTTTCCAGGAAAACAATTTCAATAAAACCATTTCTCAATATAACAGAGCACACCTTCCCCAAAGTTATTTACAGCAAATATCCATCCACTATAAAGCTGACACAGGCCTTATAAATTATATTAGAATATATCAAAATGGCACATACACTTGCTTTATTTTTCCACCCTTCTTCCTCTGTGACTCAAACCCAGCTGTTTATTTTCTCACAGAGGCTATACCACTGGTAATTCAAAATTCTTTTAGTGCAGGCAGTCCATCAAAGACTCAGATTAGTCACCTCCCTGTTTATGGCACGTACTTTCAATTGCAAAATAACTTCAGCAAATAGTATTTCGTTAACTACTAAAACCTGGAGTGGTCCGCTCTGATTAGTTCTAACTCAGGGATCTTGATCTCTTTCCAGTTTTTTTCTAGGAAACCTGTCCTGGGTCTTGCTTTGCTTCACTCACATAGCACTCCTGTGGTCACACCAGCAATAACTGGCATCAAGTACTAGGAAGGATTTTATACAGACTATGTTACACTGCAACATATTGCTGCTGCACAGCCATTTCCATGGACTAGAATGCCCAGCTCTCTAACAAGCCCAGCTACATAGCCACTGAGGCACTGCTATTCCTCTGTGTTTAAAAATAAATCATACAGTAAGGCAAATCTTTTTGTTATTTCAACAACACACTCTACAACAACCACTAGGCTCCTCAGTCATTGTCCCAAAACTTACTACAGCAACTTTTGGGCCAAAGGGTTAAGGGAGTTTATATTTCCAATGTAAACCAACACACAAAATGTACAAACAGAAAATACAATGGTGGTAAAATGCCATAAGGCTGTGAGGAACAAAATTGTAACACAATTATAGCACCACAAACTCTCTGGAAAAATCATGCTGGCATCCCAGCCAACACATTTTCTGCATGAGAAGAGCTTAAAAACCCCTCAATGCATTCAGTTAATTTCTGCTAAATCAGCAGTTAAAGATAACTCTCCCTAGAAAACTGAAACGTAATTATCCAAGTGCTAAGAAGTATCTGGCATCTGGCACTGACTGAGGAATTTGTTTCCTGAGTGGCAAGAACTGTGGTTTCCAGAAGCTTTCTAGGCATCCACAAAAAGGCTGATGCATCACTGTTGCTCATATCTACATGTGGTTGGCCAAAACAGAAAATGCTAGTACCTAAATGTCTTGGCGACTTTCGTGTTAAAAGTGTTTGCATTCAGTTTTTAAGTAGTTTTAAACTGTAATCTTTGTAAGTCACTTGATCATTCTTGAGGACAGAGAACTAATTCGAACTTGCTAGTAATAAATGCCTTGTTCAGTTGAACAATGAACACAAACATAGGCTGATCTAAACCAACTAAAACAAATTTATTTCCTCGTTATTTGGTATCTGATATTTTACATTAAATACATTGATTAATGATTTTACTTTTACAGAGTAACGTAATTACATACAAAGTAAAAAAAGCTGAATGCAAAAGCAACTCCAACCGAAGATGACACTTTTAACAGTACTATAATAGTTAATGAGTGGTCACTTTTCTCAATACAAATAAGAGGACAGCAACACATTCACACAAAGTCAAAACCAGGAGCACTTGAAGTCCATACTTTTACACACATAGCAAGGATTTCAGAGGAATCCTTATTTCTCAACTCAGAGTTACCATGCCCAAGAGTTGTCAGCTGACAAAGTAGTATTTCAAAGAAATATATATAAACACACACTTGCCATGGGATAAACCAGAATTTTAACCTTGGATCCATAGTAACAACATGGTCACATGAGCTACGAATTCAGCTTATTGATATATTACAAATAGGTATGGGAGGAGTCAGGGAGAAACATAAGCAAGCCCAAAAACTACAGACAAAACATCCTTGTCGAAGAAACCAGGCTGCAACTGATAACAACACCTTATCAGCACTGCTCTACTTCTTTCAAGTGTCTAAAAAATCTGCTGTTTAAACAATAGCTTACAGTGATAAATATCTCATTTAAGGTAAAAAAAACCAACTTCAGTAAAACCTTCAAAGAAAAAAAAAATCAAGTATTGTAAACTGAGACACAAAGCAAGCTGCAGCATTATGCATGCAAACCAAGCACACACAGTTGTGTTACCATATTTTTTATGCCATCAGTCAATTTGTGTTTGAGCAGTATTTAATATATATGTAAAATCTGTGATATCAAAGCAAGAGAACATTCACAATGCCACCTTCTTGACCTGACTAAATGCTTGATGTTACTTATTCTGAAAATAGTTATCTACTGGTTAGCTGGTTGCACAATTGTGCACATGTATCCACGTTGGAAAGCACATATACCTTAATTATGAAAATTTCTGTAATTACAAAACCACCAGGTTTCCATTGTCATTTTGCTGTCATGGATAGCCACACTTCTTGGCCCTTTTACAAGACTTCTTATAAAATAATTCCCAACATTTTATAAACTTTCTTAAAATTTGGGAAAACACTTCTCTTCTATGTCAGAGCTACTCTGTTCCTCAAGAAACACTGGGAACCCAAACAATAACAAAACCTAGCTTTTCAAGGCTTTTTTCCTCCAAGAGTTGCTCAAACCTAGTCGGGGCTTGGTTGGCTGTCTATGTTTCTTTGGTTGGTTGTTTTTTCCCTTCCACAAATCAAACAGTCACTCTGAGTAACTGAACAGCTACTAACCTGTTCTTCCAGCAGCTCCTGCCATAGAAGCTGAATTTCTTGAAGCTTGACCCGTCGATCCTCAGTCCAACGACAAACTGCTGTCCACCGCTCACCAAGCCTCTACAAAAGCAGGAAACAATCATGAGTGATCTCAAACCTCACAAAGAAACTCCAAGACCAGATATTCAAAAGCATAATTTCTACTTCACATAACCTCTCTCTACATCTATCTCCTTGTCAGTTATTGCTATTGCTGTATCGTACAGAACTGGAGGTTAACACTTTCAAAAACATTCATCTATGGCCTTATTTCTACTCTTGCTGAAGTCAGCGAGTTATTTGATTGACTTCAAAAGGAGCAAACAAAGTAGCACGAATTCTGTTTGAATAAATTCTGTCTCACTCCCACTGTACTTCAGGTTACAGTCCTAACCTCTGATAAAACCAGAAAAATACTTCGCATAATATTCCCTAGACAAATTGTGGTTTCCTATCAGATTTTAACTTCCTAATAAAAGTTACTTACATGAAACAAGAGCTGTAGTATGCATAACATCTTCCCATTTTGTCAAACTCCTGGAAAGGATATGCTACAAAAGTGCCTATGCCATTAGGAATGCAAACAGCTTGACTTTGGTGACTTGAAAGTCACTTGCAGGTTTTTGCTTGAGCTAATTTAATAATTCTTTAAGTTAATATTACTTCTAAAAACAATTTAAATTACTTTCTAAGACAAACTGTCTTTAAATACAAAAACATTGATTAACAATTATATGCAAAGGTTTTAAGTGCCTGTTACTACCGTTACAAAACGGGGGCTATAACATTTTACCTGCAGTTGTTCCTCCAGAATAGCTGTTGCACTTTCCCCGCTGCTTTCATCAACAATGACAACCATGTGTGTTAGGGAGTTTACCTTCACCTGTTCTGCCTCTAGGTCACTCTGCAGGCTCTACAAGAACAACTCAGAGGTTACCAATTTTGAATACATTTGCTAATCTGCTATTTTGGCCACAGTGACTATGACAAAGACCACTGTAGCAAAGGAAGTACTTCAGACTCAACAGTTAAGCACAGATTTTATCACTGGGAATCACTGCACAGGTTAAGTAAACATAAGCAAAAGGCTGCTAGAAATGAACCCAAAACCACTCTGTTGAAACACTGGAAAACATGGGAGTGCTTTAAGTCGTATGCACCATACTTGACTAGGAGAATCAGATGACAACTGCACTGACTTTCTATGTATCTAATGTTATAAGTAAGAGTGCTTAAGTATGTCTGTACAAAACTATTATTGTTAACAAGTATCACAGGGTGTGTCAAACAGGAAAAAATCGCTAAGAACATTCATCTTTTAAGAGTTGACAATATAATTCTCATAAGTATCAACAGTGCAATAATTGATCATGATATTCAAAGACAATAGTCAAAAACTGCAGAAAATATGCAGTTCTGATTAGTTTAAAACAATCTGTAGATTTAAACATTCATAAAACTTCTAGAAGAACAGATTCCATGGTTAATACTTACCTACAAAATATCTCTTCAATATCAAGACAACTTTACAGTACTACAAATGTCACTTTTCAACCCAGCATTATCCCAAGCAACTCCATGAACAACATGCCTCAAACTCCCCAGACTTTGAAGATGAATGAAAGAATGCAAATGTGGGACAGGAAACTACATGGTCCAAAAATAATCCACTGTTCTTGTTCTGTGAGGTATGTCCCATGCTGGGGAGAAGGTCAAACCTCAGCACTAAGCACAAAAACTAAAGCTACAACCATGACAAATATCAAAGGGACATATTTCTTCTTCACAGAAACCATTGCAGAATAAAAACACTGGACTTGGATCCAAAAACTCAGCAGTGGAGAGACAAACCACTTCCAAAACATTGCGCACATCAGAGAGCACTGTCTTTGTACGCCTTTAGGATGCAATCCCTGTAAAAGCAGGGACTGGAATCAGTGACTTGGAAGGCCCTTCTGGATCCTTTTAACTCTCACAGTATTCTGCAAATTTCAAGCATGCTTTAGCAATACCTGCCAGTCATTAAGGGCAAGTTTGTCCACAGTACATTTCATAGTATTCCTCACATCAACAGTTTACCAGGAGAGACCTTTTTCTCTGCACAAAGTAAGGGTAACAATTTCCCCTAGAGATTTCACTTCCTGCATGAAGCAAATATAATAGTTCTTGCTAGCCAGAAGTGCTCGAGCCTTCAGGGAGGACCTCCAATTCCTTGCTACCTAATTCGTTATCCTTTTCCAAACACAAAATGCAGCCGTATACAACTTCGGACTCAGCCAAGTTTCTCAGCTAAGAAACCCACCAGTGAATCCATCTTCCAAATACTTCTCTCAGAGATATTACGTAACAGGCAAAAAGATTTACCTTATGTTCTTCCAGCTGTTTTCGAAGGGACTCCAAATCTTCTGCTAAGTGCTGAGATTCCATCTGCTGAATGCGTTCTTCTGTGACTGTCAGCCAGTCAGACAGCTGTTGCAGCTGCTGCTTCTGGAGCTCCATCAGCACGTCATGCAGGCTGCAGGGGGAAGCACAGACTGAGTTATTTCAGAATCAGTCTTCCCAGAAAAGAAACTAAATTCTAGTTCATATAAGAAAGAAGCAAAGCCATTCATAGAACAGTTACCTAGCATCATATAAAATTTTTACCATTAAGCTAAGGAACACAGATACCCTTGTTTCCTTCTCTCTTTCTTAACAAAAAAAGCTCATGAATTATGAAATTTGTATCAGGGATTGTCTCTTCTATCAGGGATTTCCTGTTAACAGAAATTTTGCTGAGAGTTACAACAAAATGCAGTTCTCTCTTGATGTGCAGCTCCTACCTTGGTAATCCACATGTAGGAAAAAATTCTTCTAAATGCTTTTTAGCTGAGTAAATACTTGTATCTATCCGCATCCACTGTATGTTTTATTGGGAAATTAAAATGTGTTTTTAATACTCTTTCAGTAGTTTATGTAACTACTGCATTTAAATACCACATATTTAATCTGGCACATCTACATAACATAACAGTCACAAAATACTTTACATAACAACAAAAAACAACCCTAACACCCAAACAGTGATAGTCCTTCCTTTCGCTTCACCTTGGAAAGTATGAAGGTGGATTTCACACCAAAAAATAAAATGTTAATTCTA
This sequence comes from Calyptomena viridis, assembly GCA_013390005.1. Lineage (NCBI taxonomy): Eukaryota > Metazoa > Chordata > Aves > Passeriformes > Eurylaimidae > Calyptomena > Calyptomena viridis. The sequence goes on from WEIV01002297.1 coordinate 55,270, forward strand.
AAAAAAAGAGTCTTAAAAACAGATGCAAACCAACTTCTCCAAGATACAGCAAGCACCAGAGGTTGGTCCTGTACCAGAGGTTATGTGCCATGACTCACCGGGATTGTCTGTCCATGCTCTCCACCCTGAGTTCCTCCCAGCGGGAGTTCAGCAGCAGCATTTGCTCCTGGATCTCAAACTCTTCTTCAGGTGACAGATTTCCCTGGGCCACCAGTTGGTTTCCAGCCTGCAGAACATTGCCAACACTGCTCTGGTGTGCAGTCAGTTCCATCATAAAACCCTGGAAACAGTACAAGCAGACATATCACCACAGGGTCCTACAGGAGTTTATGACTTCGTAAAATATCCTAAAAATTGTCATGTTTCAAACAGTGTTGCAGAATGAGCTGGCACTACCAAACACACAAACAAGGCAGACCTGTTCCTCACTTTGACAAAAGATTTTCCGTGAATTACAAAAATTCTGAAGCCAGTAAAACAGAATTAATTGAGGGGAAAAAACACCCTAATCACCTTAGAGAAAGATTTGTTTGTAAGACTTGAAACAAATTCACCAAGAATATGAAACAAACTTACCTATGATCAACAGAACACAAAATAAGATCTGAAATATATTGTAGGAAAGCAATCACAACTCTGAGTTAATAACACTAAAAAATTCATATAGTTACTATAAATCCAGAACATCCTTTGGTTCACAGCTTTACAACTGTAACACAAGGAAAAAATTCCTCATATTGATTTGCACTAAGATTTTATATCCTATTGTATACAGCAAACTGACACAGGAAAAGACTAAAACATCTAACAACACTTTAAACTTCTAGCTACATTAGGATATTTGTTCAGATTTAGAACAGAGTCAAAACAAAATAATTTGGAAACAAGAATAATTTGGAAGCATCAACACAAGCTTCCGAAACAATCAGAGGGAGACCACTGAATTAAATTTACATGATTATCACTTTCAACATTGCCTTTATTTAACAGCAAGTGACATAAGGCTGACCAGGCTTTTTAGTAGTTGGCAGCAGGGAAGCATGACTCAGTCTGGATCAGACTGCCTTTGTATTATACACAACAGTAAGCCAGCCACCAAAAGCTGATTTTAAAAAATACATTAAAGCTTCAAAGCATATTCCACTCAGTTCTTCTAAAAGATCAACTTCACCTTCAAACAGCTATTATTTGTAAGAAAAAACCCAAAGTCAACAAATAAACAAAAACCAACCACACAAGGACTACATTCAGTTAGAGGTGCCTTTCATTTAGAAAAAGCCAAAAGAAACAGAATTGAAGTTCTTGAATAAGGACTAGGAAATGGAGATTCTGCAGCTTACACGCACACACAAAAAAAAATGAAATCAAACTACAACAAAAGAATTTTCAAGAGAAACTTACTTCATGGGTGGAAAATTGTTCTTTGACTTCCTCAACATCACCAGATATTTCCTCCTGTTCACGAAACGCATCCTCAGCTGACAGCAACCACGTAAGGACTTCTTCCAGAGCAACTTGGTAGCTATCCAAGTCCATATCCACCTCTGTCACTGTGCTGGGAGTCTCTGCTCTAGAACTGTCCTGGTCCTCTTCAAGTGCTACAGTCTAGGCAGTCAAGAGAAAAGGGATGTTTTAGAATTGCACATAAGATGCCTTCCCAAATTATATTAAAAGCAGAACAATTTTTAATCTTTCATCACATGTTAAAATTAATCATTGGGTACATTTTAATGAAAAAGGTCACAGTCGCTACTAATGAACTTTCATTTTTAAAATAAAGAACCTGGATAGAATAGACAACATGAATCTCACTCTCTTAGCGGTCAATCTCACAGCCAAACAAAACCTCATCACTACCACTCCCCACCACAAGTTTCATGGCAAATTCAATCAAAGATTTTGGACCACCCTCTTCAGTTGGTCAAGACATGTGTGAAAGAGAAGCAAAAGCGAGAAGTATAACACAATGGAACTTTATATCTCAACACATAGGATTTTATACACAAATAAGAAAAAGGAAAACAGAAATACTATAGTTAACGACAAAGAAGATGTTACGATTTTTCATATTTTCCCAGCTGTGTTGGCCAAGAGAGAAGGCATGTTCCAGAGATAACTGACAAACAAGAAGGTCAGCTAAAATCAAAACTTCAGAAATGACAGGCTGACTTTGATGATAAACATACCTGCTGCACGTTGAACTCTCCATCCTCACATTCCTGCTTGTATCTTCTTGGAAGGGTTTCTACCTCCCGAATGTCTTCCATTGTGACTTGCTTAGGAAGGACCTCAAACAAAGAGGTTAAATACATAATAATAGACTTTTTGTCTGGAAGCTGTACAGCAACATCTGCACCAAAAAGATAAAATATGGAGAAACATAAATGAAGCTGCTTTTCCAAATGATTACTTAGAACACAGGAAAGACTTTACATATTGTGCAAATCACAGGTTCTCCTGTTAAGTAGCCTTTAGCAAGCTTTTAACTGAAAGACCAGGTTTGGCATACATTGAGTATTTTTTACATTTGGAAGTGAACTCGCATTAAAAGGCTTTTTGAAGTAAGAGCCCAGACACGAAGTTACTATGGTATAAAAACTGTTTTGAGGGAAATGATTCTGAAGCATCTCCCAAGCAGAAATGCAGTTCAGGGACAGTATCCCTAAAAGCAGACATTTCCACTGGGACTCTATCCCCACTCTCATTATTGGCAAGTTAATTTTCTTATTTTTCATATTGAAAAAAATTTCACTGACTGAGGTTCAGTGATCTCTTGAGTACTGAATCTTGGGTATTGAATGAGCAGTACTCATTCAATTAATACCTTTTTTTTAATAGGGAGGTAGTGCTTGAATCTATGAAGTTTGAGAGCTTGCCTACAGAATCATCTTTAGAGGCTCACTTCAAAGCAGAGCAACAGCTCAGTATTTTAAAAAGGAGCCGTAAAATTTTCCTGGTAAGCATTCCTACACAGTATGTACTCACAGCATTGGCAGCTACTGCTGCTTAAGTGTATATATAAAGAATAGTAGATCATGAGCTCTTAAACTGTCCTATTCTACATAATACTCTACTGCAGCTGAAAAGCGCACACCCCTGCAGTACAACTCCTACCTGGAATGAAAGAAAGTTGGGATACCAACTTCAGCTTCCTTATACAGTCTCTGAATAGTAAGTCAACCCAAACCTTAACGTTCAAAACACCAAAGCACAAGTATGCACAGACATACCCTTACCCTACAAATTACATTATTTGAAACCCAAATCAAAACTAAATAGCATTGCACAAAACTGATGGAATTTTTGTTCATCGTTAATGTTAATAGAAGAAATTTCTTTCAAGAGAGTTCAAAAAAGCTTCTTGTCAAGTAAAACAATTATACCCCACCTTCAGGATCCAACAGTTTCTCAATTCCTAAGTGGTTCTTGGCTATGTTGAAAGCATTTTCCAGTCTTTCAACTGAGGACATCTTTATAACTTTATCCCAGCTGAATAGCTCAGGTCTAAAAGTAAAAACAAACCCAGAAAGAAAGCAACTTTTATCAGAAAAAACACAAAAAACTTCTATAACATGCAGAATATCAAGTTACGAATATGACACTATACCCAAGTAATATAAATATATATACATATACACACAAAATACCAACATAAGTGCATATACACAAATGCATAAATACAAATACATGCCTTTTTTTGTGTGAGAATCTTACAGTCACAAACCAGTTAACTGACTGCATGTCCACAGCAACATCCACCTTTCAGTCTATGTGTTCTAAACAAAGTCCTCCACTGGAACAGGAGATCAAATACTACTAGCAAGAATACATAAATTTTAAACAAAGTTTATCCCCAAACCAGTTTTCTTCAACTGTTTCTTTCACAGCATTACTCTTACTACACATTTTCTGCATCAGGCATTGTTAGGTAATCAAGGGTCACTGTTCCCAGAAAGCGTCATTCTAAATCTGCTATGTGGCTCAGCGACCACACCAGGCCACCACAGCCAGGAGCTACAGTGGTCTCCACCCCACTAGCTCAGCCTTCCACATGGTCTTTTTCCCCCAGTAATAAAAAACAGCCTACAAAAAAACACCCCATCCCAAACGCTCACAAGTCACAATGCAAATCAGGCCAAGGAGCTGATTTGCAGTGTCAGCAGCCTTCGTTTAAGATCAGTGTTAACCCAACATCTCCAGTCCAGCTGTGTACCCAAAACACACTGGCAAGTCTGAAGAGGAAAGAGCAGAGCAGAGGGCAGGCAGCAGGGTGAGCAAACAGGGCACACTACACTGGCAGGGCACAACTGTTAAGCCACAGAGCCATTGAAATACCTTCCATTCCCCTTAATAGTGGCTCCTCATCAAAACACTGCTATTGATCCTGTACTTTACAGAACTTAGGGAGGAAGAGATGGGCTTGTGTTTAATTCTTTCAATATTTTATTTGGTTGTAAATTGACGTAAGAGCATCCTTTATCATCTATTGAGTCATTCCATTTGTGAAACAGGAAGGCCATAAGCCAGCAGAGTCTGAGAAGCAAAAAGCCAGAAGAAAGCAGAGTAAGCAGGAACAGAGATATGCATAGAGGCCCAGGAAATATTGTACCTCTATGCAAGAACAAGGACAACCACACAGATTCATGTAAAGCTTTAGCAAAGACTCTGACTTTGAAAAACACATTGCAATCAATATATCGTATATGCAGTACCTACACACTGCCATGATAACACAAGTTTTAATAAATTGCAATCCAGGTATTTACCTATGAGCGAGAAAATTGAACCAAAGAGTAGAATTCTGTTCAAAGATGAACTAAGCTAATATTAGGAAGTGAAAGAGACCAGCACAGTAAAATGGTAATAAAATTATACCAGATAACATGCGAATTAAGTGCTGCAGGTGTTACAAAGTTACTAGATATCACAGCCAGGGGGTATCACTGCTAACAATTACTCATAGATACAAAAAGAGAAAAGAAAGTTACTAAATCTCTCATTGGGACCCACAAAGATTTTGCGCATTTAAGTGTCAACTTCAACTAAAATCAAAAAGCAATACTGAAAAATGCCCCTTAAGTGTAGAGAAGCACTACTGCCTAGGTAAGCTAAATAGCTTTGTTGTCCTACCACTTCTGCAACCTGCCCCAGATCCCCTGCTCCTTGCAAATGCTTTTAAAGTTTCTCTTTCAAAGCCAACGTGAATTTAAACCCAGATCAAATGTGGTGCTTCCCTGGTTAAAGGAATTGTGCCCAAGGACGAGCAAAACTAATTTCTGACATGCCAGCAGCTGTCAGAATCCAAGAAATAGAGAATAAAAGGCTCAGAGATGAGCAGAACCACAGATTTCAGGAAGCCACAAGAAAGCACAGTTATTCAGTCAAAGCTTTCAGCAGAGCCTTTTGCTACTCAAGGATGCTCTTAAAAGGGCAGACTTCACATCCTGCAAAGCCCAAGCACATAGTCACAAGAAATAAGGACAACAAATAGCCTGTAACCAATTTTGCAACCTCTCTCCTGCTTCCTCCCAGGTCACCCAGGTCTCATTTGTGTCTAAAGTTGGCACACTCTCCATCACAAAGCTTTACAGGTTCAGCAGCAGCAGGCCACTTAAGGCAATCTGTCAGTAGGGAAACCACCACTACAGCTCACCCCATCCAGAGAAGGAACCTGGTGACATTTGTGATCAATTCCAGTAAGACCCTTTTGCAAGTATTGCTCTGCCTTTGCAGTACAGTCCTTCCAAACTTTCAGGAGCCCTCAGTGTGGTGCAGGCCCTCCTTATACACCCACGCGAGGTGAACACAAGCCAGCTCTAGTCCTCAGGGCATATAGGTATGTCAGGGCAGATGTATCCTGAAGTCACCAATCCTGAGCTTATTCCAGTTAGTACAGGCCAAAGGGGCACTTAAGAGCAGAGAACCGCATGGTTAAAGTGAACATATGTTTTGCAAACACTTTGCATCTGCTGGGTATAAAAATTATGGGTGTTTGTAAAGCATTTGCTGTGTCAAATACCTGGTGGCCAGGAGGTCTGGTTAAATTCTAGAAATTATTATACCACTACCATGCTAAAATGGTTATTTATGATTAAGAACAGTCAGACCTTACAAAGCAAAGAGCTGACTTCATTTAAGGTACACTGGATAAGAACTGGATTGCCCAGTAGATCTCAAAGAATTTTTAATAAAAAGTAAAAAAAGGCATGCAAGTTTCATAGGAGTCTGTAACAATGATTTCTTTAAACTACCAAAGAGTTCTCCAAAATCAGAAAGAACACAAGAGATCTCTGTGAAGAAGCTTTAACACTATTTCTTATGAAGTATAATGAACAAACTAATGAGTACTCTACAGATCCCTGAAGTATTCTATCACCTTTTGATTCTTCTGCCCAACAGTTCTCCTGAAAGAAGTGCATGCATTGTCTTTCAAGCAAGATATATTAAAAAACATCATGAAAGCCACAGAGTCTCTTATTGCTTTGCTTTGAAGGTTCTGCATCTTCTTATTGAAATGATATGGCAAATTCCAATTGAAGACATTTTTCTCTCTGCAGAGGAGGGCAGGTAGAAGGAAGGAAGCACAGGTGAAGGAGATGGTCAACTCCCCTCTCCCTCAGACCCTTTCAACATAGTCGTTGTATAATGTATACTAAGTGGGATGTAAATCCACTCCAATTGGCAAGTGTTCGTGCATGTGCAGGAACTCCAGCCTTTGCAAAGCTCTGGCAATATCCCACCACCGCTACTGTTACCACAACAAAAGACAAACAAACAACCGGACAAAGAATCACCCAAACAAGCTAGAAGCTGTCAAATGCTCAAGCACAGAGACAGCAGGAAAAAAGCTGTTTACATCACTTGGTTTAAGAGAAGCTGTTTGCTACTTACCTGTGTCTATGGATGACAGCATTAAAGGCGAGTCCATCAGCCCAGCTTGTGGTGAAGTTCAAAACGTTGACCTGACTGTAAGGTCTCGTGGACTGCCGAACCCAGCTCAGCAGTATCTTCTCACTGTTGGTCTGCTGCAAATCTGACATGATGTTCTTCATGACATCCTTCACCTGCAAGACAGCAGCTACATCTTACAGACACATGCTCCATGTTTCCTGCTTACAAAACAAAATTATTTCACAAATCATTAAAATCTTCCCCATGAAAAGCTATGAATCAAATTCCAATTCCCCACATGAAATTTGAAAATAGGAGTCTTCAGGTCACCTTTGCACTCTACTGATTACAAGAACCAGTGATGCTTCATGTAGTAATGGCACATTACTCTTACATTACAATACTCCCCCCCTCTCTCCTCAGAACCGTCTACAACTTGTGCTGTGGTTCCACTAGTAGACAATCCACAAAAACATAGCTTGCACAGGTTTTCTGCAAGAGGAGGAAATCTGTTTATCCAAAAAAAAGTAGTTTGTTGTTTGGGTAGTATTCACATGCATCTACCAAAGCCCTTCCAATGATCTTCCCAGATAGCTGGATAAACCAGGAGCAAATCAATCTATGACATTAACAAACCTACAGAGCATCATGCAAGATGCAAGCCAAATACAGCTAACTAGACAGTAAAAAACTACCTGCCTCAATCCCTTGAGGAAGTATAAATACAATGCTTCAGCCTAAAAAGCCTCTCTGTAATTAACACCAGTAGGAACTAAACTGAGAGGCTGTGTACAACAGAGCACATCTGAGAATACGTATCGTGGGAGGCAGCCAATAGACTCAGAGTAGAAACCAAATACTGGCCTGCCTTTATTTATCAGCCAAAAATAGAAGCAGCATTTTCTGCCACCAAAACCCTGGGAAAGTTTATGAAAATTCCAGCAGATCAATGCATGCGATTCCTGGAAATTAAGAAATCTCACAGCAGCCTCTCACCTGCCAGTGCAAGATAATGCTCCACAGCAGCCCCAGTGTCAGCTTGTGATTTCCATCAACGATGTCAGTTCCTCCAATGTTCACCAACTCCACCTGGAGAGGTTGGATCAACTCTATATTAAACACTTATCACAGCTTCAAGTCACAACCCCGCCCCATATCTCTGGCTGTCCAGTCATGTATTACCAAGTGCTCTAAAATAAAAAGTAGTTGAAAAGAGAAAAACAGAGTTGACAGAGAACTTTCCATCTGAATTTGTCAAGACAACTGCTTAAAACAACATGACAAAAAATGGCACCGAAGAAGATATTCCATTAGAAGAGTTTTATTTTCTCTTGTAATACACAGATGCATACCAGCAGTCACAACTGAACAATAGAAACACAAGCGTGAAGGATCTGACAGGAAAATAAAAGTTAAGTAAGTTTGCTCCTAGACAAACTCAGAGACAATGTAGAACCATGATAATTCTGTTAACAAATAGATTTTTCCTTTGCACAAACAGCATCCAAATGAGACAAATTCATACAAAGAGACCAAAAGCTCAAGGGAAAAATAAGATTTTCAAGCATGCATAGGACCTGACATTAACTTGGAAATGGTCTGAGACTATTAAAAAGAGACACAACAAGATTACTTTAGTATCCAACAGGGTAAGACAGGCAACTCGCTCCTGCATCAAGTATTCAGCCTTCAGAGCACATGACCCGAAATTACTTGGTGCTATTTTAGAGCCTGAAGTAAATCAAGGCATCAAGTCTCCATTCAGATAATGCAGAGAAAGTGGCACTAACTCTGAACCACCCTGCACTGCATGTATAGGAGTCACCATCACGCCTACAGAAACTGGGCTAGGAACAGCTGCCTACAGCAAATGAAGCAGTTATCTCCCTGGGTCTATGTACATGCACAGCAGATGCTGCAATACACTCCCAACACAGGGCAGATGTCGGGTTTCTTTCTTGTAAATAACATGAGCCAGGAGCATCCTCCAGTCCAAAGAGGAAGTGGCACAAGTGCACTTCATCTCAATGGAGAAGCTTTTTAATTTCTTTCTCGCCTCTGCCCCAAAACAGTTTTATCCACAGTGCCTACAGAAGCAACTCCCACCTTACACTAACTCTAAGAACTGTATCTGGGCATTGCTTTGGATCACAACTGGTCAAAGAGACTAAACCTGCACCAAGGAGCTGGCCAACAATTAAATGATGTGGACAATCATGACAGTCAGGGAGGTCATGCTCTGACTCTCAGTGGATGTGGCCTATGATGACAGAATAGACAAGAACAAAGTTTCATTTTGTTTTAGATGATACTGCTGTTACATAATATTATGCTGATATATTATAATGAATAGCTTCAATCCTGAAAAAGGTACTTGTAATCTCATTGCTTTCAGATATCATCTTGAAAATTTTCAGTTCCTCATAAGTATCTCTGTTAGGAGGATCAAATCAAAACTGTTGCAAAATCAACAGTTTACCACAAATTACATTCTGAAGTACTACAAAAGCTTGTGGACTTGTTAATTTTCATCTCCCAATTTTTAAAGCAGCTAAACCAGAAAATTACAGCAATACTCTTCACAAATACTGGGCATGTACTTGAAGATAAATGTAGAGTAGGTAAGAACAGGCCAATAGAATCACCAGAGAAGATCATTAAAAACCCACTGGAAAGCACTCTAGAATACAAGGAACAGAGAGCAAGACTAAAGACCAAGGGCGAAAAAATAAAACTGCATTGTAAGAGCGATTAGCTTTTTTTTTAGACCTCTAACAGAATAAAAACATTACTGAGAATGGGCAACAATAACAACACTTCATATTTTTTAATCATACATCAAGAATAATACTAATAATAATTAATTCCTCTTGCTATCAATACCATACCTAAAAAAAATACTCCACGTGTCCATTTTTGTACTGTAATGATGCTTTGCAGGATGCAGCCAGCATCCCAGTAGGATAGTGAATAGACTACTGAGTCTTAAGCAGTTAATCAATAAATACAGTAGCCTGATATTGGTTACATAGAATGATTCCAAGTGGATTTTTTAAATTATTATTTTTTAAAAATTGATCCACAATTCAAAAAATTCAAAATAGCTGAACTTCATTACTTAGAACCATTCTGCTAAAAGGATGAAGTTCACAGCATCACCTGATCACCTAGACTCTTCGTTTGTCTGATTCCTGCAATATATATTTAAACACTTTTATTAATTATTACACAAGTTATGAATATTACATAGCCCACAAATGCTCAAGCAACAGAATGCAACTGCTTATGAGTGGAAGCCTTTTCCCTTAATCTTAACACACAACAATGAAGGTAAGCAGTAGGTATAAATCAAATACTGACCTTAACAACCTTCAGCTAACTAAAAGCGTATGCTTACTTTCAGAAACCCAGATCCTGCCAGCTTCAGAAAGAACTAATTAATTATTGTAATTCAGTATTATTTATTATTGTCATAAAATAGATCAATTTCAAGCTGAAAAAGCTCATTACTTATCCTTAGAAAAAAGTCAATAAATATTTACAGTACTTCAAAGAACAAAAACAAACAACCCACTGCTAGCTTTGTCTGTTTCCTAGAAATATGACACTAGTCCACCAACACAGAGGGGAAATTGCAGCATAATACAGCATGTTGGTATCACTTTTCAATCAGCAGTTTATATAAATCAATATGTCCATGACATCTTGCACTTTATTATTGCCAGAATGTTCTTATTAAGTTATTTTAGTGTCCTGACATTCAAAAAATAAATTCTAAGTACAGATTGCACAGGAATTGTTCCTCAGCTGAAAAACTAAAATCATTTTACCATAGCACTACTGGCTTCCAGGCAGTAAAAACAATTATTAAACCAAACCATTATTCTCATTTTTCTTAAAGGAGAACTTGGTTTTGCTTGCTTATTTGTGCTTCTGATCAGTTACCAAAGCTGCAATTTAGAAACAGTACACACTGGACACAGAGCTGAGAGATGTCATTGAAAAGATCCCACTGGACACAGAGCAGGACATGAAAAACAGACATAAAACCTGTCATCCTCTTAGAGATTTCTGCACAACTTACACATCATCACTGGAAATTAGTTTTTTGTCCTGCAAGGTTCATTAGCTATGCAATAGAAGAGCCCAAAGTCACCTTTGTCTTGGGAGCTGAACATATCTCAACAAACCACAGTTTAGTTAATACCATTTTAAAATTCACATTTTAAGATGTCACAAAATTGCTGGACACTGAAATACTATATCAGATAAGAAAAACTAAGAACAGTTTACCCGTCTCACTGAATTCTCCTTTTAGGTACCAAAAATCTTTATTCTCTGCATTCTGAACTCATTTACACACAAGAATAAAAAAAAAAAATCTATCAAAAAGTTGTGGAAAAACATGCTCACGTTGTTCTGATGCAAGACTTGCAGTACTCGGTTGACGTTATTTAAGGCATGTACTCGTGTGGAACCTCGTTCTTTAGGCTGAAAATAAAAAGTTACAATCTGTTCAACATCAAAATTAACTTGACAGACCAAATGAAATTAAAGAAACAATCCTATTTTTTTCTCTATTTTTCCCAGATTTTAACTTTTTTTTTTTGTGGTAAGAAAAACCAAACAAGATCATCCACAACAGCTCCAAAGTGAAAACTGGTCAGAACAGTATTTCTCAGTTCAAGACACAGCCTTGGATTCCAAATGTGTTTCAGCCTATCTTTAGTGAGTCCAATTTTATTTCCAGCATCTACAGAATTATGAACTGGGAATGCAACAGCAAAGTGAGAGTTCCTGGGGAAAATCTGAGGCTTTTGAACATTTGCCAGAGTAGCTGAAATTTTTTGGCTCCCAAGAGAGAACAAGCAGCAATTTGTTTTTCTGGCACCAAAAGCCTACTAGATCTTTGCACACTGGGAAAAAGTTACACTTCCTGACTTTCCCTTCCTTTTAATTTGGGGGGGAGCACACACCAAGACAACAAAAACACACAAAAAAAAAAAAGCTAAAAGAAATACAAACAAAAAGAAAAATCACAAAAACAAATAAAAAACAAAAACACTTTATCTCTTGACAATACCTACCACTTCATTTGCTTTTAATCACCACAGTTTAGCTCCTGAGGCAGAACATGATTATACTGCAAGAGCATGGAGCTGAACTTGGAACAAATAATCAACTTAGAAACCAAAAATCTACTACTGTCTTCGGCGTACTTCAAACCACACCACCAACTATTAAAAGTACTAGTGAAATTCATCTGTTCAAAAAACAAGGCAAGCTTGCAATGTGAAATTTTAAATGGCTGAAGGCCCCTCATAAAGTCAATAAACAAATTTGAGATTTAGTATGAATAGTGAAATCAAGAATTTAATCCCAAGTGATGGCACAAGTTTCACCATGCCTCATGTATCTTTCTGAAAAGTCATCAATGTTAGCAGGGGAAGAGTTTTCAATCACACATACTTTCCCATACAAAATTTATGCAGTTTTCTGCCTTTTCCTATCTGTAGATCACAGAATTCTTCAGTGGAGATGCAGATTTTTGCACTGCTTACTAGCTGTTGTCTTTTTTCTTTAAGGGATCTTTCATAAGCTTATTAGGAGTCCACAGGTATCTGAATGCTGGTCTCCCTGATCATCCAGAAACAGATCTTTAAAAGATCTCTATTAAAAACATACGTTATATGAATGACAACACTGGTTTTACACACTTTGCTAGACAGTATGTAAACCCTCAAGAGGTTTACACAGTTAAACTGCAGCCTGATCCTGTATGCCATTAACGCAGTTCATGGGAATTTCACTGGAACTGTAGAGAACAAGTATACACTACAAGCAAAATAGGGTTTTAAATTAAAAAAAAAAATAAATAAATAAAAAATCGCATACCACAGTTTGGGGTTTGTTTGTTTATTCGTTGGTTTGGTTTTTCTCAATAAGTGGAAATATGACTCATATTTCTCTTACCAAAGGTTTCCCTGTCAGACCCTCCAAAAGGTCCAAAAGCTTCCTTCCATCTTTCAGATCTGTGAACATGTCCTTAACTGGGGGCTTCCCACTCTGCAGAGGAAACAACAGCAGTATTAAAAAGAGTGTTTAAGCAGACCTTACCTGAAAACTGGTACTTGTTCCTTTTTTCTTTCAATTTATTCTTATTTGATACTGAAAGCAGCAAATGAAACCTAGGAGACTGCAACAGTGACCAGGAAGGAACCCCTCCCTTTTTTAGTGAGGGGGTTTTTTTCCTCCTTTTTTTCCTATTTCTATGGTTCTGTACATCAGCAGCCTTGTATTAAGGAATCAAATCACATCAGGCTCACATCAGGGTGGATGCATTAACATGCAAAGATAGCAAAGAAAGAAAACTCGGCAAGTTTGAGGAGTCATTCGAGAAAGAATGCTTTGGTCTGGCTGCATCTAAAGGAAGAAGAAATGGAGGCTGTTCAGAAAGAAGTTATTGGAACAAATTCTCTCAGATTTAAGACAAAAGAATAAAAAGGACTTGGAATCAAGCCCTGTGTAAGGAGCTGCCACTGTTCTAACACACACTAGTAGATCAAAAGGTGTAATATTTATTGAAATAAATTAATTACTTTCTCTACTATGGAAAAAAAAAAGAAGCCAAATGTGAAACTCAGAGCTACTTTAAATCATACATTTCTAATTTTCTCTTCAGGAGTGGAAGAACCCTATACAAGAATGGTGGCAGATAAGAGCAGAATCATGTTAACCTTTTCTGTGCTCCCTTTTAGTCTTATCCATTCCTGGACCATAAGAAAGTTATTGTGGGACAGCTCTACAGGACAGGGGGAGAAGACAGAGACAGTGAGCAACTAAGTCCATTTGCTTTGTAATACTCACCTGCTAGCTGCCAAGAAATCAATTAAACTACCACTTTCAGTGTCCTTTGAAGTGCCGATTTGAGAAAAAAAAAATTCTAAGTACCACCAAAACCTCCAGTATTGCCTTTTTCCACCACCTTGACATCATAACATTGCTCTTCAGAAAGAATGCTGTCAAAGACCCATCTTACATGACATGAATTATCTGACATCATTTATCTCCTCCTGCCCTGACAGCTGCCAAATGCTGGCTAACAAATCAGTAAAAGAGCTGAACAGCCCACTGAACCCCATTTTTTGACAAATGTCTGTTTTTCCACAAAATCCATAAGGGTTTTTCTTAAACATCCAATTTAATTAGATTTGATACTACTAAAGCTACCAAAAAAAATCAGAATTGAAGAGTTGCAAAGCCATATGTTAATCTTCTGTACAGAAACATAACTAAATGTAACTTGTAATTTCAATCAGCTAAACAACGGCAAGAATGATCTTATAACTAAGTCATTTCTTAAGATACAGATGCTAGCCCTGTGTCTGAAAATAAATTACTTTTGCAATTAATTTTTCTGACAGATTTATTCTCCAATTAATTTTAAAAGTCATGCTTAAAAATGTGTATATACACGCATTGACACATATATTAGGTAAATAGTGCAGAAAGCAATGTCAGACCAATAGCAAATAGGAGTATTCATTAAATATCAGTGTTGGATAACATTCTGCCATTATGTATTGTCACTTCCTGAGCTCAACTATATCCTTTCTAGCACAGCAAGGGACAAGACATTCTTTCCAGAGCACGCACTTTTCACAGATGATTCAGATGCTTCATGGCTTCATAGCAACTCAACCTTTAAAGCATGCTGGAGCCTATGATGAGACAACTGGCTGGAGGGGTGAGAGGAGAGCAGAGGCTGTTGTCTACATGAAGTCCAGCAAGGCTTTTGACGCTGTCTCCCCCTGATATCCTCATGGGCAAGCTCAGCAGGTATGAGCTGGACAAGTGGAGGGTGAGGTGGATAGAGAACTGGCTGAACAGACCAGGACAGAGGTAATCAGTGGCACAGGTTCTAGTTGGAGGCCTGTCACTAGTGGGGGACCCCCGGGGTTCAATACTGGGCCCAATAGTATTTAACTCATTGGATGACTTGGATGGCAGGATAGATGCCTTCTCAGCAAGTGATTTGTGTCACTGATGACACAAATCAGGGGTATCTGGTTTGCATACCCCAGAGGGCTGTGCAACCCTTCAGAAGGACCTCGACAAATTGGAGAGATGGAAAGAGAAGAACCGTCTGAAACTCAACAAAGCAAATGCAGGGTTCTCCTTGGGAGGGACAACCCCATGCACTAGTACAAGCTGGAGGCTGACCTGCTGCAAAGCACCTCTGCAAAGGACCTGTTCATGAGCCAGCAGTGTGCACCTGAGGCCAAGCAGACCAATGGTATCCTGGAATGCTGTGAAGAAAGATTATGCACAGGTACCCCCAGATACCAGGCAGTGGAAGGATTTAGGAAAATTTATTTCCGAAAGCTGAAACACTAACATTGTGGCACTAAGCAGCGGGCATGAAAAGACTGACACCTTGTATCTTCTTGGGGCTTTTATATTCTGCCTGGCCCCCTCCACTGTGGGGGCCTTCAAACATGTCTGTGAGAACTTATCTTCTCATTTACCAGGGAGTCATCCTCTCTGGAATGCAGGAGGAGAAAACATCTAAGACTATCCCTGGGAAAGATGACCCTTTCCAAGGTGGCAAAGTTTTCCTGAGCAATGTAAACCCTTGCCTCCACTAAATGAATCTTCTAGAAAGATTATTCTATACTTACAGATGCATTAGGAAGAGCATTGCCACCAGGTCAAGGGAGGAGATCCTTTCCCTCTGCTCAGCCTGGTGTGCTGTGTCCAGCTCTGGACTCCTGAGTACAATAGAGATGTGGAGCTCCTGAAGCAGGTCCGGTGAAGGTCAACAAAGTTGATCATGGGACAGCAGCATCTCTCTTACAAGGAAAGGCTCAGGGAGCTGGGCCTATTCAGCCTCAAGAAGAGGTGACTGAAATCTTATTTATCAATGTAAATAAGTATCTGAAGAGAGGGCACCAAGAGGATGGAACCATGCTCTTCTCAGTGGTGCCAAGCTGTAGGACGAGGCAATGGGCAAAAAAATCGAAAGATGAGAAATTCCACCTGAATGTAAGAAAGAACTTTACTGTGCAGGTGACTGCACACTGGAATAGATTGCCCAGACAGGTTGTGGAGTCTTCCTTACTGGAGATATAAAAAACATTCTGAAGGCATTCCTGAGTAATATGCTCTCGGAACCCTTCTTGATCAGGAAGGCTGGGCTAGATCTTCAGCAGTCCCTTCCAACCCTAACCATTCTGCAATTCTATGAGCCGGAGAACAGGAAAACCTAAGCATAGATGCAGAGACACCTCTTCTATGGTTTATGGTGCAATACAGGAGATTATGATGCACAGGGCAACTAATCTCAGTTGACAGCAAAATTTAGTCTACATTTGGTTTGCATCACCACATTTACTACACTAAAAGCAGGCTGCTAAAGGCATGAGGAAATTGTTCATATGACCAGAAAAGCAGACAGTAGGAGTAACAGAGGTTTCACTGGATGCAGAAAGGCTCAAACACTCATTGTGAAAGCAAAAAAACCCCAAACAATTTGTTAGCCATTGAAATGTGGGTCTCTCCAAGGTCACCTCCACTGACCTGCTGACTACACTACTTTTTATGAAGCCCAGGACATGACTGCCTCTGCAGGGTGAAGGGCACATTGTCATCTCATGTCCAATTTTTCTTCACAGAATTTTTCTTCTTAATTCATTCATCTCCGAGTCTGTACTGATACTGGGGAATGTCCTGATGGAGGTGCAGGACAGGACCATGTACTTGTCCTTGTTGAACTTTGTGAGACCCATATGGGCCCACTAGTCTACCCTGACAGTCTTTCTGGATGACAGCCATTCCCACTTGCAAATCAACTGCACTTGCTCGGTGTGTTGTCATCTGCAAACCTGCTGAGGACATACCCAAATCCATTGCATGTCGATGACATTGAACACCACAGATCACATTATGAACCCTGAGGGACAGCACTTCTTACTGATCTCCACCAGACATTGAGCAAGTCTTTGGATGCAGCTGTCTACCTAATTCCTTCTTCATCTAACAGTCCACGCATCAAACCCATATTTCTCCAGCTTACTGATAAATGATGTTGTGAGAGACACTGAAAGGCTCTAGAGAAGGAAAGTCTTTATAATTACACTATACAATTATATAAAATTAGAACACATACATGTATAACAGCAAAAATGAGAATGCAATAGCTATGTAGCCTCAATAAATTTGTTGCTTTTCATCCAGAAGTTAAAAAGGATTTTGATCTGCCAAAAAAGCAGAAAGAAAGGGTATCAAAAACATACAGCCTTCTTACTTTGTTTCCCTCCCCTCACTTCATATGAACGAAAACAAGATTAATAACTTCCCTTTCAGTCATTCATTTCAACAGACCATGATATTTTCCAGCCCTATGCAATGCATCCTGCTGTGATAGTCAAAATAATTCAGATTTTCTCTCTCAGGAGAAAGATTTTTGCATTTCACTGGCCAGAGTACCACGTTTTGCTGCTAGTTTAAAGAGAGTCAGCAGAAGAGTATTAAATTATTTCTGCAAACCAAGATACTACCTCATGATTTATTGAAGTGTCCTCTATGCTCAAAACTGAGACAAACCAATATGCAAAGCCCCTGCACTTCGTAGAATCACAAAATATGCAGAGTTGGAAGGGACCCACAAGGATCATCAAATCCAACTCTTAACCCTGCACAGGACCATTCCAAGAATCATACCATGTGCCTAAGTATTGTCCAAACACTTCTTGAACTCTGTCAGGCTTTGTGCTATGACCACTTCCCTAAGGAGGCTGTTCCAGCACCCAAGCATCCTCTGGGCAAAGAACCTTTTTCTAATATCCAACCTAAACCTCCTCTGACACAACTTCAGGCCATTCCCTCCTGTCACTGGTCACCACAGAGAAGAGATCAATGCCTGCCCCTCCTCTTCCCCTCACAAGGAAGTTGTAGACTGCAATGAGGTCTCTCCTGTCTCCCCACTTGTCTAGGCTGAACAGACCAAACGACCTCAGCTGCTCCTCATACAGCTTCTCCCCATGGCCCTCCTTTGGACACTCTCTAATAGCTTGATATCTTTCTTATATTGTGATGCCCAAAACTGCACACAATGTTCAAGGTGAGGCCACACCAGTATAGGGCAGAGCGGGACAATCCCCTCCTTTGACCGGCTGGCAATGCTTTGCCAGATCCACCCCAGGAAGTCAGCTCTCAACAAGCATTTCCACAAAGGCAAGGTGACTCAAGTTTGCTAAGAAAGGAGTAGAGCAACCACCCCACCGAGCCCATTACCACCTCTACAGCAGCACACCCATGAGGAAGGGCTAGAAACCTGCTCCTCCAGCTTCCCACACCCACCTGAAGCAGATGCAGACACCTGGTGGCAGCGGCCACCCAGGCAACCTCAGCTGTCCCATTACGGCACAAAGCCAGCCCTGACAGTCAGCTTATGTTGCAATGGGAAAAGGAACTGTATCCTGCTCTGCTCACACTGCCTCCTTCCACCCATGCTTCTTTCCCACACCTGAATATACATTTAGATGCAGGATTAGGTATGAGAACCATATGGTCTGCAGTCAGAAACATCACTGCGTCCTCTAGAGCAGTAGGATGCTGGCCCGCTTTCTTAAGATGCAGTTCAACAGCAACCTGCTTTGCTCCAGAAAAAGTCTACTTTTCTTTCCCAAACAGAATAATAGCTACAGGACCCCAGCTTCTGACATCTGTACAACTGACATGAAGTTTATTAAGATTAGAAGGGTGCAAGAAAATATTTTCTTTAAATGGAAGCCTAAGGGTTAGTCTCCATTTCCCAAGAGAAGACAAGGAAAAACTCTGGGGTAATGCTGACAAAACAGCTGTGAATGCCTTCCTGTGCCAGCCACAAGCCAGTCCAGAGCTAGGCCAGGCTGCTGCCATCACCACCACCTGCATTGTGATAAAACACATCAAGAGCCCCATTGCTTTGCATGTAGGGCCAACCACTGAGTCTACTGGGGCAGGCTGCTGTGGCAATATGGGAACTACAATACACAGCCACTTAGGCCAAACCTGTGCTTCTAGTCAGGGAGCTTAATTCAAACCTGGGGCCAGGAGCACACTGACCCTGGTTCTGATCTACCACCCTGACTCCCACCACAAGGGCATCTGTTCCATGGAGACAGCACTGTCCTGAGCTGTGATTAGATGAAGCAGGCAGCCCTAGGACTAGCTATGTGCTGGGGCAGGCTAGTGTGCTGCAGCAAGAGCCTGGGCTCTGAGGGAGGACACAAGTCCTCTCTCACCCTACAGGGTAAGGCATGAGGCTCTGCAGATTGCTTCCCTCACCATCCCTGCCCATATCCATACTGCTCTCTCAGTCTCAGAAAACAATCTGGCCTTCCGAAAAATAAAGTCTGTACCCAGAGACGCACACACATACAAATATATATACAATCTGCAGTATGTAAAAAGCACATTTATTTCTCTCTGTAGAGTCCTGCCTGGCATACAGTACACTAAGAATCTAATTTTCTCCTTTTCAGAACTGACATTTTATTCACTTTCTAGATACTTAAAAGATTCCACAAGAACCAAGGAGTTCAGCTGCCAGCATCCTGTAAGGAGAAGCAGTCCATCACTGAGCATAAAAGAGCAAGAAATTTAAGTATTTGTCTTATAATAGTGACAGTGACAAACCATACTGAGCCCTTCACAAGGGCAAATGGCTAGTCACAGTTGTGTTGATAAGTACTTAAGGAGCAGCCTACGTTGTGCTAAGCACTGTACAAATACAGGGCAGATAATGGGTCCTTTCTCAAAGACAAAATAGAGTCCAGTTTTTACTACAAAGATAGTATAAAGGAGAGGCAGGGACACACCACATACCAGAAGAGCTGTGCCACTTCAGGGTGTAAAGCATTCACACCCCCCTCACTGAACACTTTTATTGGTTAACAGAAGGTAGATTTTTTTCAGCTTCACTTATGTTTGCTGTGGCAGCAAAAAAAACCCAAAAAACAATGCAAAAACCCACACCACTGGCAGATCCCCCAGCCTGCTTGAGAGGGCTTTGCCAGCAGAGCTGCACACACAGTTACTGTAATAAACACAAGAGTTTGATAAAACAGACAAAAGAACATAATTAACAGACTTATCTTAGAAAGAGGCTCTGCTGGTTCCCCAACACTTTAAATTGGAACTGATAGCATGAAAGGAGTTGAGTCACTTAACAGGGCTGGCTAAGGGAAAGAGGAAGAGGGAAGAGGAAAGGACGAAGAAGGCAGAGAAAGAAAATGGAAAAGTAAAGAAATGCAAGCTAAAGACCATACATAAACTGGGGTTTTGCCTACTTGTGCTCCTATGAGCTTTGTGTGGTGACATATTTGTTATGCACCACAGGGGATACACACAAAGGATCAGATTCAACCCAATAAATCCAATTCAATAAATGTTACATTTATTTCAACAAACATTCTGGTGCCAGCTTTTGTGCAAACACAACTAAGAGAAGGAAGAGACAAAGAACTTTTGCCAGTTATACACAGCAGAAACCACTTTTTCTGTTGACACATCTCAGGATGCAGCAGAGGTTTATTAATGATCTTTGAGGTGGAGACCAGACACTAGCCACATGTGGCAAGACCAGTCACCTCAGGCATCAGCTTTTCATGTTTCAGAGAGATATTGGCACCATTTGAGAAAGAGACAGCACACACAGTGATCTCCCAGCAGCAGACCTCATATGCCCCTTGGCCATCTTTCAGCCTCACTACCTGGATCAGGTTTAAGAGAGTGACTCACACTTCCTTGTATGCATCTAGAATTACTCACAAAGAAGGGTCACTCAGGCCAGTCAATATGACTTTGCAGAAATCATTCCTTCTCTTTGCCAGAAAGTGTTCCCAGGAAATGGAGGAAGACATAAACAAAATCCAGACAAGATTTTTTGAGTCATCCAATGCTGCTCACAGTAGAAAGACCAGCCATCAACATTTACAGTTTTTTCTATTAAAGCCACACACAGCTAGAAGACACCAATTGTTCCTGAATATATTCTACAGTAGAACATTCTTAATTGTCCCTTTATTATCAATGGGGAACTGTATCAAACTGAGCCAAGTTATAGAGAAAAAGGGAGTCTCAATTTCTCAGTAAAACAAAACTTTTTTTAAAAACATCAGCTATTATTTAGCATTTCAGCACAGCTATTCATGTTCTTTGTATATTGTTCTTTAACATGGTATTATATGCAAAGGCAGTCACTAAAGAAATTTTAATGTCTACCTAGTTGTTTAACTAGAAACATGCAGTTTTCTCTTATATCATAATTGCCTGCAGCAACTTACATGTGCTTTAAATCAACAATTATTGAAGGTACATTATCAGACCTAACTTTTCCAATAAATGAATGCCAAATATTGAGAGCAAGAGATAAGCCACCTTTATTACACATTCTCCTCAGTGATTCAGACCTCCAAGATGAAAGGTCCTCTCAGTTTCACAGTAATCTACACTGGCTGTCATCAGGAAAGTAGCACATTTCATGAAACCATACATACAACCTTCACCAGCCTCCAAGGGAATGCAGCAGTTGAGTTTCAGCTGCTCAGAACGGTGCTGGGAAAAGCCCTAGTTGTCATTTACACCATTTGCCACCTCAAAAACACTAGAACACACCAAAAAGACATAGGAAGCAGTACATATTGCTTTTCCATCAGATTCTTCTGACCTTCAAATGTCAATTTTATGAAGTTTAAAGTTGTCTTTAGCTAATTATTTTTAACCAACATATGACTATTTTTAGCATCTAACAAGATGCTCAGTAAATAGGTCAAAATAGAAGTAGACCTGTAAAGAAGCCTTTCCCCTTTTTCTCTAGAAGGTGTAAATATTGAACAAGTTGTGCTCTTAAATTAGAACATGAACCATTCATAATGTTCAAGTAATTCCCAGGGAATTCATGACAACGACTTACTCAGTTTAAACTCAAGCAACACAAGGAGCAAGAACTACACTTTATCATGATCAATATTGGGTAAGAAACACGTCAAGTGCTTCCACATCATTAGGCCAGTGCATGGGAACTCAATGTGGGAAACAATTTAGAAAGCAAAAAGGTCACTGCAAAAAGTAAACAACCATGTCAACAAATAATCTTGCCAATTTCTAATTTAAGACCATAGTCATTGTTTACAGAAGTATTTTTATTAAAATGTGATACTTTTTTTCCATTCTCCTTCCACTGACACGCAGTGCCAGGACAGTACACAAAAATACTAGCTATACTAGTGTGACATATTTCATTAAGCATGCTCTACTCCATGCTGAATATGCCTAAGGAGTTGCAGCATCTCTACATGACACTAGTACTAACACCATGAATTCAAATACCAACTACAAAAAAAATTAATCATGAGAGGAAAACACCTTATAGACCAAATTAAATATAACTACTGGTGATTAAAAATAAAATAGTTACAAGAAACCAAATAGTTATTTAAAATCCTAGATTAACAGAGGGTGGCAGTGAGAATTAAGACTTATCACTGAGATATGCTGGAAATCTTGATCCTGCTAGATGACAGACATGAATTTAAGGAGCAGCAAAGCTGAAAAGCTAAAGATAAATCAATCCACAGAACGCCTAAAATACTTGACTGATAACATGACAGGAGGGAAAACATACCAATGCAAATATTAGACATTGCAAGACAGCAAAACAAACACAAGGCATCACCAACTTTGTGGGTCTTTTTCTCTCCAGTGTATTTATTAATGCATTTACATAGGCTTACGTTATTCTAACATGTTTAATGTAACAGTACTAACCTCAGCTTGCAATTAAGACTCATAACATATTATTACCAGCAGGAGCAGCTAGGACCATACTTATAACTGTCAGTTATTTCTCCTGCAAAATTGGAAGGTTATCCTTTTATTTATACTTTTTCAAGCCAGATTGTAACTCAATTCCTTGAAAAAAAATAAATTCTTGCTGACCAGGCTGACTATAGTTCTCATCAGCGAGTAACGGGTAAAGTTGTAAGATTTGCTTCAGCACCTGCACCACCTTCAGCCCTAGTGCCTGAGAAGGTAACACAAACACTCCATCAACTGGGATGTTAACAGAGTCCATGAATCAGAATCAAACTCCCTCTCAAGCCCAGAGCATTAACCAAAGTCAGCAACAATTACAGTCCATATTTCCATACCAAGCTTTGAAGTCCAGCAAGGGAGATGCTGCCCACACCTTTTTCTTAGCAGCAGTTGAGAGGACAGCAGAGAGAAAACTGGCAATTCTCATGCTGTGGCTAATTCTGGGAGAGATTATGAGCTGCTACATATTATTGCTTTTATGCTAGAAAATAGTCATCCTTACCATAACTCATAACCTATTAGAGAAGAAAAACTTTATTTTCCTGCTTCTTGGTTAATTCATATCCTATTCAGCCTCTTCTCATAAAGAGAGACTAAATAATCCAGTTAAGAAAAAAAAGTAGATTAAAAATTGAATTTTTCAAGGCCAGCTCATACAAACACTAGTTCTTTTCCATTCAGGCTGTTGTTTTTTAAGCTTTGGCTATCTATGACTGAAGCTACGCTTTGCAGTTTAATTCAGCAGTGAAAATCATCAGAAGCAATTAGATTAGAGAATATTTTACCCGCCATCCAGTATTTCCTTGCTTGCACCACAAAAACTGAACTGGAAAAAGGACTACAGACCATCTCAGGTGATGTCTCCTTGGACAGATAAAATTGCCCAATCAATCTTTTTGATCTCGTTTTTTTGCGAGACTAACATTGAACTCTGTAATTCTCCTTCCTCCCCCCCAAAAATCACTTCTGAAATGTCTTTGACTGCAGGTATCTTGGGTCATGTGAAATTAATTACCTTGAATAGGTATGACTTGTCTTTAAAAAGATTTATCGCATTTGCTAGAAATCAGCAGTGGAGCAGCAAAATGTCTTCAGAAGCATTGGGTTTGACATTTACTATTACGAGTAAAACAACCTTAGAGAAAAGGAGAAAATTAAGGAGCAAAAACGGTGGAAAACATCTATTTAGCACACCATCCAGAAAGTTAGACAAGATTTTGCAGTTAATAAATGAACTAATGCCTGGTATAATAAGGGAGGGACTGCTTCAGTTTTAAGATGCATATAAAGCCATAACATCCCAAAGCACCCCAAGTACAACTCATTAGTTCTCCCACTGCCCTTTCTTATTTGGTGTCTTTCAAGGGGAGGGGACACATCAGAGCATAGGAGAAGAAATGCAAAGGAGCTCCAGCACTGAACATTTGTCTTCTCCCAGGCTAACCTGGAGCTCAACCAAGAAGGTTGCAGTCTATTCCCAAGATGCACTTCAGACATTTCTTTGCTGTTTAGCCCCAAACCGCAACATTTTTGGAAGACCACAGAGCAGGTGAGAGCTTAAGATTCTGTAAAAGTGAAGGATGTCTGGCTTTATCCACACTGGCAGGTTCTGGCTCTGAGCTCTGTGAGTATTGGCAAAAGCAGATGTCAGGGCACTAGTACAGGACCTGGAAGAGCATAATCATAGAAATACATGCAGCAAAAACACTGCAAATGCTCTAGTAAGACTGTATAAGGCCTCTGTATATAAGAACAACAGAATTGAGAGCTTGGATTGGAAAGAGATGGCAGAACATGATGGAAAGGGAAGGAAGTCCCTGGGCTCAGGCATGCATCGGCTTTTAATGCAGTTCCTGACACCTTAGAACAATGCTCCAGCTGGCTCCATTCAACAGCCATCCTTACCCAAGACTTACAACTGAGGGGCAGGGAAATTCAGTGACATTTTCCCTGAACACCACAAATATCTCTGAGATTTCATGTTCTTTTTGCAGGGCACAACCTTCCTAGAAATAAAGCTTTTTTGCAATCCCTGTGGGAAAGCTTCCCAAATGTAATGAAGAAACAATTCTTTAGGAAACAGAAAGACCCTCAGTTTGCCCATGTTGATCTGTGAACTTCCTCCAGTGAGTGACAGCACTAAGCTCCGACAGGCTGTGACAGACCTGACTCCATGGGTCTAAATTAAGAGTTAGGGCATCATGTTTCTTGTGCTGACTGTGTTCCATCTGCCAAGTTCAGGAATAGCAGAAGAGGAAAGGAACCAATCTGAAAGCAAACTTGGAAAAGTACCACCTTGGAAAATGGGAAAACAAAAGCCAGCAAAGACTGAATCCTGCAAGGAGAGGGCAAGGTTAGTACTGCTGAGACAAATGGAGATGCAAAAATAGGACTGACCACACAAGCATCAAATCCTGTAAAGGCTGGAAAGGGAAAAGGAAGGACAGACAGAGCAGTTCTATAGCTTTAAAAACTGAAACTGGGTCTTGCTGGGAAAGTAACTAAATTACAAAGGCAGAAGGGGGAATGAAATAGGCAGGGCAATCAAAACTCCAGATTTGTCAGACAGGCAAGCTTTCTGACAAAAGAGGGTGTAATAGCAAGAGGGGGCAGGGGGGAGGGAAACAAACCAAAAACAGTGTCAGAAAGTAGAATTTAAGAAAGAAAATAGGACAGGAAAAAAAAAAAAAAGGTCCTTGCACGGTTCTAAAGTTGGACACAAGAGTCTGAATTCCTCAACATGCCTATCGAGTTGCTAGAAACCTTCTAGAGTTGCAAGTGTGAGCATGCAGACACTGCTAGGCAATTATGAACTGAAGAGTCAGATCTGAGAAATGGAAGTAAAAGTCCCAGACCTGTTGATATGCCATGCAAGCAGATATAGATTGCAATTACTCAGACATTTGGAAAACTAGGATTGATGATAAAATCCTTATTGATCATAAAATCCTTTATTCACTCTCCCTTTACCTATGTGAAACAAGTAACATATGCTTAATGGAGAACTAAAGTTATGCTGCTGACTTGAATTCAAACTGCTTTTAGCCAAGAGTTCCCCTGTGTCTAATCAGAATCATTTAAAGCAATTTTACATGCAATCACTGTGTGCCAGATTACGATACGTCTTTAGATCATTAAGCCCAGTCCTTGCTGACACAGGCATCATCTTTAAGTCCCTCTTCTATGCTGATCAAGCTCCATCTAAAGACCAACTAGATATTTTAGGTGGTTTGCTTGAGTTTGCAGAAGAAATGAACCCTCTGAACTCTGTCATAAGACTCAAGAGCTCTTTTTTACATCAAGATATGACAAATGCCAAATCCTTTGGGGCAATTCAGCCAATAGCTCAGACTGAGCACTCAAAATTAGTAGCCACTTCTGATATTTGCCTCTATTTGCAGTGTCTGTAAACCACTCTGACAAGATGGTACTCTTGCACTACAAAAATACAACATTCTAAAAATACAACCACCAATACATATAAACTGGTAAATATTAATGAAGATTAATACCTAAAGAGATAAAGGCACAGCAAACAATTTTAGAAAGTGTGAAGAGCATTATTACCTATCCATACAACTAGATGACTTAATTGGCAAGATATACCACAGGGAGTCAGCTAATTCTGACTCTCGAAATCAGACTGGATAGAGTAATAGAAAAAAATACAATAAGTAAAATAATTACATGGCTTTATAAACATACACCGAAATGTTCTGCATCAATATTTGAATGCAAACTTCTCTATTGGTTAAAGCTTGGTAAAAATTATTTATCTAACAATTTTTATTCCCTTTAATTTTTTTAAAAAATCCTTACTACATAACTATCACAGGCTTGTGAGTTGCAGTGTGCGTGGCCCTGCTAAAGTAAATATTTCTACAGCAAGCACTGAGCCTTGGCTGAGTACATTTACTGACCTTAAGACTCAATGCACTTTAAATGTTTGAGCCTTCATTTCAAAGGATACATGCAAATAGAATGGGTGGTCTAAATGCATGGTCTAAATGAAGAGTGTGCATTACACAAGTTACTGTTCCATGAACAGGGTCCCGAAGCAGATATAGGCACCTCATAGCACAGTTGAGATACTTTAAGTGTTTTGCTTACCTACCTATTCTCTGATGAGAGACGGGACAGACACTGCTCTCTTTCTAGAGATCATTCTGGATCCCTTTAATGGGTAATGGGTAAAAACCCATTAAATTGACTTAAATTTAGCATTACACAATTGCAATTTTAGGATTTTTGTATGCCAAAATAATTTATAAAGGCTCAGTAGATTACTTTTTATTTATGTGTTTAAATGAAGGGCAAGTACAATATAACTAACACAGAAGGACAAGTAGTATTCTTGAAGAGAAGTTTGCAATTCCACACAAAAATACCTCAGCTACCATTTTATTTTCTGCAATGTAAGCCAGATTTCATTCGCCCAGCCTCTAAAATCTCTCTATCCTACTAAGCAGCTGAATTCATCTAGTTCACAGAAAAGGAATTTTAAACAACTCAACTAACTTGGTAAATATAAAAACTTCAACAGGACTGAAGTCAGTCTCTTTACATCCTTCAAGGTACCATTGAAACTAGACTTTCTTACATGAGGTGATCTACTTAAGACCAGCAATTTCCTCACAATCTGAACATGTCAGTCTTCATAAATCTGTGTCTTGCAAAGTAGCCATGCTTAAGTTTGAATTGGACGTGCAGTAGTCAGAAGCACGTCCTTTTGTGGGAGTCTCTTTACTGGTTAACATGGCTCTCACAGCTTCGGGTGGTTTAATGGGCCATGAAGTTACAGAGTTACAAAATTACAGAGTTACTTCAAACCCAATGACCATACTCTACGTCAGAGAAATCCAGGAGCTAAGCAGGATTTGTATTAATAAATAGTATAAAAGGAAAAGACGTTTTATAAAATATATCCACGGGTGTACAAACAGAGACTGAAAACAAATTTTGCCTACTTCAAAAGAAACTTCCATAGCACATACAAACAAGTCATGTAGTACGTTCTCAGTATCACTGTTATTTCCATATTCATGCCATCTTTAGGACTGTTTGTAGAGACAATCCTGGAATTTCTTTCTTACAACATTTTCTCTCCTTACATGATCCTGCCCTGCCTAGTGTTCCTTCTGCAGGACCACCTATCCTCTGGCCAGTAGCCACAAGCCGAGCACAGAGCAACCAGTTACCCATACACACTCCACACCTAAAGAGCAAAGCAGCTAAGAATGCATTGGATGAAGAGCGTAGGGTATCGGTTTTCAACCAAAACAAACCTAAGCCAAAGTGAATCAACCAGGGGCACAATCCTTGCATTGCCCAGCATCCTGTTGCACAGGAAGGAAAGAATTCCTTAGGCTGTTGATCAAGAAGTTAAGAAGGGCAGCGCTCCAGAGGCAACCATTCATCACTAAAGCACTGTCATTGCTTTATTTGTAAAGAAAAATAAACCAAACCTCACACACACTCCTTTCCTTCCAATGTTTATATCTGCTTTCAGGATTTCGTGTGCATGCCTCTTTTCATTAATAGCATGCAAACTAGTAATCACCCCGCTTGCAGAACCATGCTGGCTAGAAAAAAAAGCGTGAGTTTTCTCTGATAATATCCCCAGACTCCTTCAAAGATTCAAACTATTAAGTAGGTAAGCTTCCCATAGCTACTGCGCTCCTGAGCAAAGTGTCATTTTTCCCTATCAGCTGAACAGTGTAAAAAGCAAACTTGAAATAGTATCCCAAAGCAAACACCACTTCTTTTCTCATCCCAGAACACAAGAGATCCTCAGTAAGTTTCAAGTCGAAGAGAATTAAAACATTAAAACAAGAAACATATAGCATGAGAGCCAAGAAAAATCCAAAACAAGCAAGTAACCATACAAAATTTCACAGTCAAGACTCAAGTAGCAACACCAGGTGGCTTCAACTGGAGGTTTACGGAAGGACTAAAGCTGACTCAGCAACACAGAGTAAACACAGTGATGAAGGATCAAAATCTGCTGTAATGCACTCTGAAAATTGCATGTAGAAATAAACTGTATGAAGAGGAACAAAGCCAGACATATTCATGCAAAGAAATACTGTAATGTATTAATAAATGGAATCTTTAATTTTTCCTTAAGACATAGTAACAAATGTTTGAATGCATGGAGAAACTGAGGGAACAAATATTACAGTTCATATCTGTTTTAATCACACACTGACACATTTTACTAGGAGTATTCCACAAGAGTAAGAGCAGAGCATATTTAACAAATACTCTTGTAAAAAGGGAATAAAACAAAATAAAGTAGTACTTCTAAAACAGCATTACCTTGGAAAACCGAGCATTTATCCATTTTGTAAAGGTCTTTTTCTGTACATCATTGTGTTCGTCTGTAGAGAGAGAAGAAAATGAGTGAGAACGCATTCTTCTTAATCCTAGATTACACAAAATGGGTTATATTAAGCATTATCCTGACGAGTGGGAGAATTTTTTGCCTAATCTATCAATAAAGCTGCTCGAAGTTCTACAAGACACTGGTAACTTGCAGAGTCACACAAACATTTTGCCTTTGCTA
Organism: Calyptomena viridis; assembly: GCA_013390005.1. Taxonomy (NCBI): domain Eukaryota; kingdom Metazoa; phylum Chordata; class Aves; order Passeriformes; family Eurylaimidae; genus Calyptomena; species Calyptomena viridis. Next base: position 84,587 of record WEIV01002297.1, read on the forward strand.
GCAACCACAGCAGCTCCTCTGCATTAGAATGAGCCTCACCTCACCTCCCAGGCAGGATTCTAATGCATAAAAATCACAAGTTTCCCATCTGGTGAAAAGCAACTTATGAAACCAAGGGCTTTTAATTAAGAGACTTTGTCAACACCTTTTTGCCTGGATGCATTACTCTGAAAGGTGCTGAGGCCCTTATTCAAGCTTCCGATGCAGATAATAGCCTCCTCAGCACATAGTCCAGCAACTGTGATAGCAAAGCTGCTGGAACAACTCTTGAAGCACTTGCAGCCTTACCCACCCTCAGCCTGGTTTTTCGCCTTGTTTCAGAACCATGATAATGATCAGCCACAGACAAGTTCAGCTAAAGCATGGGAAGAGCTCAGCAGCCCTTAAGATGCCCCTGCTGGTGTGACACTGAGGTACCACCACCTAGCATCTGGGAAACAGCCAGAAGGACCCAGCAGGACAAGGAGGGAGGACAGGCAACCACCAGTAGGTCAAAGCAGAGGGATGAGTACTGGCCTCCAGCTGTGCAGAGACAAGGTAGCTTCCCAGGTTGTTTATGGAAGCCATTTAGGAGTAACCTGTAATTTTATAGTCTGTCCCACTAAACCAGGATGAGTCATCTCCAGAGCTCTGCTCGTATCACAGGACACATCTTGGGTAAATTGCACTGAGCACTGCTAAAGGTGAGGCTATGTTTCATCATCCCCACTTAAATGACAGAGAATTAGCTGTTGACAACCAGACCATGCAAAGGAAGTTCATCCACCACAGATTTTCAGGTCTCTTTGGTGCAGCCAAGAAGATATATACGTGCAGCCTCTCAAAGGCTTCAAACTCCAAATCCATGCAGCAGAGTACAACCAAGCCAGGCAGTGCCTTCCACCAGGCAAACCCAGTTTCACAGCTGCAACCCAGACCATAGTCTCTTAAGGGACCTTCAAGACTCCATCATCTTCTTGACAGACCAGTCTAGAGACACATTTCAGGTGTCCACAGAACACTGCTACCTGCAATGTTCTTTTACAGAACCTCTTGGTGGCAACCGGTATCAATTTCTCCAAGCTCCATACTACAAAGCAGCACATCACCATGGTGTTCAGATTAACTATCCCTGCACTAGGATGAAGCCCTAGAAAAAGCTAGATTGACCCTCAAATGCTCCACTTTATGAAAATTTATGAGTCTGAAGCAATGTAAGATACAACTAAAAGGCATCACTTAAAGCATACACTTCAGCAGCAATTGAGATTGTTATACAATGAAGTTTTAACTATAAAATCCAGATATTGATTAAAAAAAATTTAAAAAAAAAAATCAGACTACTACCAGAAGATTTCTTAGATAGATGACCTCCAATTTTCTCTTTTCTGGCCTAACATGCATCTGCAGCTGACGCTACCTATGTATTCACATCTAATATATCTAGCCATAAAGCTGTGAAACCAATGCCCAGGTGTTTTTATTTAACAGACACAAACAAGGAATGGCAGCTACAGCTCAGTCCAGACAAGAGAAGTCACATTCGTAAGAAATGAACTGTCACAAGAGTTGACAGACTTGACCTTTAGGAAATTGTTCATACAAATTAGAATAAAACCTCAGTTTGGGGCTCCTTTTACACTACAGATGAAAAACGTGCTTAGGGCATGTCAAATGGTGCATGTCAGCCAGCAGCCATTGTTTCACCCTTCTATGCCTCTCCTCTTTGGCAGATCCTCTAAAGCAGATCCAACACAGTCTAATCCTTAGTTGTACCTCAAGCTCAACCAAAGATAGCCCAATAAAGAAAAAGATTTTTCTGCAAGAGCTTTAAGATAGCTATTGTGCATGCACAGCAATCCATGCTTAAAACAGCTCATTGAAACTCAAGGTGGTGTTTGGGGGGAATATAACTATCCAAGAAATTTCATTAACCCTGCTCTCTTCCCTCAGTGAAAAAGAGCTCCTTATCATCAAAGACAGATAGAATCAAGTAACATCCTGGTAGATCCTAAGTATCCATCTCACAGGAGACTGACAGGGTCAAGATGAAAATTCCAAATACACATAGGAACATTTTTAGTCTATTTTCTTTCCTACAAGTTTGGATATTTTTTTCTTTAAAGAGACAGGAATGGACTAGATCATTAACAGAACCGTTGGACCAAAAATTTAGCTTTGTACAAAACTCAGTTCCAGATTCTGTGTAATTCCTAATAATGTTTTCTATTTTCATTAATTGCAAATACTATTTGTATTGAACATATTGAGATTTAAACATATCAGGACACTTTCCTAAGGTTCCATCTGCCTTTTCCTTCCTTAAGCTTCAGTGAGAATGAAGAGTAACACTAAAGTTTGAGGTCTCACATTCTTTTAACAGTATTACTACTTCACATGATAAAGGCAAAACACAGAGGCAAAAAATAGTTGTATGACTGTGTAAAAAGAGAGCAATGGTTACAAAAAGAGTCATGAATTTATAAACCCTATGCGGTAGGAGCTCTACACACCCCACCCCTGGAGAGTTCAACCCCTTCAGGAGCACACCCATAGCACGAGGTGACAGCTCTTCTCAGCATTACACCAAGTTCAGCCTGCCAGAACTCCATCAGTGGGCCTTGCTCCTGCAGCTGCTCCCCCGACACCTTTGGTCCAATTCATGTAAGTGGTCCTGCTGTGTGTGCAATAATATATGGCACTTACTAAAAAGTCAGTCACTTCTCTCTCTCTTTTCAAAAAGAGGGTTTCCTAGGAAGGGGAAGGGAAAAAACCTACCAAGAAACATGAATTCAATAAACATGAACTACTTAGTCTTGATGAAACAGTTGGTGAAAGAAAGAATATGAACACATGTACCCCTACTATCTCTTCAGTATCAGAGAATCCTTTCTATTTCAGTTAAGCAAGGAATCAAAACCCCCACAAAATCCCATTTGCCCAAAACATCCTGGTCAGTTATAAAATACATAGATAACATTTGCCTAGTCAAACTCTGTTTTCATGTTTGCTTTACAAAAGCCTCTGAAATTGGGATTTTTTGTAATTGGCCATTATAGCTAGGGTTGTCTCGAGCTTTCTGCTATAAATCCCTGTAAAAAAAACCTGCAACTGAAATGCTGGTGCTTTGTTAGCAACACTGACAAGTTATTTTATCCCTCAAGGTAAATCTTCTTTAGATTTCTATGAGTCTGTCAAGCTAACCCCCAGAGGCTAACATTAGGATTTGGATAACAAATTAGCCACATCAGTCAAAAAAACAGTATCACCATTCAGCAAAGCACACCGTACTCCAGCCAGTCAATTGCTCACACAAGACATTAAAAATGTTAAGTTACAGCCCAGTGAGAAACAAATTCACCAAGTTGCTAAAACACTTGTTTCCTTTCACACTGCCACAGCCTGACAATAAAAGCCAAGGACTGACTGAGGGCCAAATTCTGCTTCATTACCTACTGTTTCCTCTGGCCAACACGGCTCTGCCTGCCCTCCGGTCATTTAATGGACTTGTAATGGACAATGTCAGAACAGTTTGTTCCTTTAAGAGGAAATAAAAACAAACCTAAACATACACACACTAAATGAAACTCTTGTGATGACAAGAGAGAAGAAAAGCTTCCTATCCCGGATGCTTGTTGGCTGAAGCCTGCTTCTGTTGCTTCTGTTATACAACATGATGTATGTCCACACAACTGGAGTATGCTCAAAACCACCAGCTCCCACGATCAGATGCCCAGTCTGTATTCTGGCATTCAGTCGCCCTCAGCCGCCACTTCTATAGCCTTACATACCTCTTCCACCCATAACTTTGTCTCTTAATTTCATTTGGGGCACCTTGAAAACACAGTTCAAGTCCAATCTATTACCTTGTAAATATCATGTTTGCAAGCAAAAAGGAATCTAAATGATCCAAAAATAGAGAGAAAAACTACAGCCTCATTGGATTATGCCTTGTCCTTTACTTAACCTCTGTTTCTCACTGAGACACAGCTTTTTTATTTCCCAAAAATGCATTACATGCTTACATGACAGAACTGTGTTCTTTAGTTTTTGAAGGATAAAAGCTATCACACCCAAAACAGCTGGCAGAACAGCATTATAATGAAAATGCCCTGGAGAAGCATACAGACTAGATTGGCAAATACAGTACAGAAATTGCCCAACTCCTCCAGCACACATTACCAAGGGTCATCTCACATTTTAAGACTGACATTTGTCTTCCCCACCTCATTATTTATGTTCTTAGCAAAGGAATTTAGAAATAAAAGAAGGAATTAGCCTGTGGGTTTCAATTAAGACACTTGGAATGTAACCAAGTTAGAATCATCCCTTTGCCTAAGCCTTTAGGCAATCAGGAGTATCTATTGTAGATACCACCCCACCCAGGACTAGCACACATGCAAACCTGCCAACAGTAACAAAAAGAAGGATAAGGTTTGTTTTTCTCGACACAAAAAGCATTTTGAAAGCAACTATCTTTTTGTCAAACTCGCTCAACCTAATTCACGCATCGAAAAATGCAAAATAAGTATCTAAAATTTGAGGATGGAAACCAGCATGGTTTTTATCCCTGCTAGCAAGAGGCAGAAAGCCGAGCAAGCCACAAAGCACCAGAGTTTGTGATCACCGAGCTGACAAACTCTGATGCTCATCAGGACTACTGGGCCCTGACTTCATTAACACACGATAATCTTTATCAGCAGCCTTTCGGTTTTAGGGGGGGTGGGGCAAGGGTGTTTAATCTTTGTAAAGAAACGAAAGCGAAAGTTATTCTACAGATTCTCTCTTCTCTTGCAACACCATGGTAGAACAAATAGCTCCAGCAACAAGTAATTTGCTTGTAAACTTTCACCTTTGCACTGAAATTTTAATTTCTGCAATCAGCAGTGTGCACAAAGCTTTCCCTCATTCCTCTTCCTCTATCCAAACTTCAGTAGCTGGGCAAACAATTATAATAGCAGTGTCTCTAACAAAAAAAGTAACAATGCCTGCCTACAGCAACTGCCACACAAAATACAGTTGCCCAAATTGTAAATTCTCTGCATAGACCAAACTATGAAACAGAAGCATTACCAAAAAAACAAAGCTAAAAAAACCCTGAGCCTCACTCCCTAGTGTTTCCCAACCACCCAAAACAAGACACCACACGCAAGTCATGAGGACCACACTCTGGTTCTCACTGAAGCGTGTTGCAAGTCTAAGCTAAATTGCATTTATTTTACAACAAAAAATCCCCCAGCAAATAACTTTGAGGAAGGCATCCTCACATCTGAAACAATATTAAAATAGCTGTACCCATATCTCCCGAGAAAAGCAACCTAACACACCACTCTGCCGGTCTCAGTGCATTGGAATGATGATTAAAAGCTAAGTCGAGATAACAGCAAACTCTCTGGAGACCAAAATAATGCTGTGACACCACACACTGAGCCTGACAGCCCACACTGGTCAGCCAGTGACCCTGCCGTTTTCATGGGATGATAGTGCAAATACAAGAGTTGGAGATGATGTCCCAACACCTACAAAGGGCTGCTCCAGAGCAACATCACATTTCACTCCATCAGCTTGCAATGGCTTTCTATATCTAGGTCAAACCAAACAGCTTCAGCTCCCAGTGCAAGAGAGCCCTGTCAAGCTTTCACATACAATACAAACACATTTGAGCATGGCCAAAAAGTATTTCACAAACTGCCCATGATCACCCACACCAAGGCTTGAGCCTAAAAAATTTTCTGTCAGAATCTTTGGTTACAGCAAAGGGTTTCAGCTATCAGCAAGTGGGCGGG
>WEIV01002299.1:1924-17363 GCA_013390005.1 Calyptomena viridis
AGGCCATTGATGTCCTTTACTTACCAAGGTTCAATCAACGAGATTACTTATCTCATATATTCAGAAAAAAAATAATGAGACAGACAGAGACATCAATTTCCAAATTATTCCCATTAAAAAAAAGATAAGGTGAGATTGCATAAAAAGATTTTCCTCAAGACAAATTGTTGACAGATATATCTTGATCAGTGAGAAACCCAAGTCAAAACTCTAAGTGTTAGCAGTCAGCTCCATATGTATTTCAGTACAACTGTCCAACAGGACATCACATAAATGCCACAGCTTTTGGATGTTGATACAATTTTTTAAAAAGTCATCCGTCTCAGTAGCTTGAAACCATACAGGGAAATATAATTTTCCTTAGCATATGGTTCAGCAGTTTATTTTAGCAATATTATCTTTTTCTAGGAGAGGTAACAGGAGATAACTGTTGTATTACCATGAAAACCCTACTACCAGTATTCTGAAGAGGTGTCAATATCTATCTACATTATATTAAAGCTGTCTGAAATATCTCCTTTAAGCATCTGACCTATTTCATACTTTTGATCACAAAACTCCTTCCAGCTAAGTTACATTGCAATATAATTCAATCTCTCTACTAATTATGATTTTTAGTTGAGCACAGAAAAATATAATTTTTCTCAAAAAAATGAAAATTTTAATTGTCCAGGAAATGCAATGAAATCTGAAACACACTAATAGGAAATAGTTTTTCTTGATTAAGTTTCATAGTTTAAGTGCTTCTTTTGGTGATAAAATTCCAGAAAACTTTGGAAGGTCTCAGCTCAAGTGGGACTTGGAACTCTCACAACATTTTGTCAGGCAGAAAACCTCTCCATATATGAGCTCTAGCAAACTCTCTTTGCAGTTGAAAAGCCTGCTGATTTGTAAAAGTTGAATTGATGAAAAAAAAAGTTTATAACTGCTCTTCTTGAATTCTTCCTGAATTGCTGTTGTTCAAAGTAGATGACTGTTTTATTTCTGCACAGTAAACTTGTTGTAATAAACTCAACTCTGACTGTAAAGATCAAAACTCTATACACAGAGATTATCGAGCCTCACATGGTCAAATGATCTGTAGTTTCCCGTCACTTGGTTAAAATAGGTTGTTAGATCAAAATTGCTTTGAACTTAGAAGGAAGGAAACAATTCGTGTAGAGAAAATGCAATGGGAAGGAACACTACTGCAAATACTTGCAGACAACTCACACTACATCTACTTTGAAGATGCTGATCTTAGTACTGCTAGAAAAGTTACAAAGGATAATGAATGAAGTTGCAAAGGATAAAGAATAACAGGCACGTAAGTGCAGCTTTCAAAACTCCATTGTCTTCTCTTGTGAATGCCAGATGACTTCCCAGATCCTTTTCATGGTTGAAGCTCTACATTGGCTCCAACTGACAGCTGGCATTGCTTCAGGAGAAGCTAATAATAAATAAAGGTAGTGATCAGGATGCACCCTAGAAAAATTCCGTAAAAATAAAAAAATATTTTTCTTCATTGCTGTTATTGTTTTTCAAAACTGAAAAATATAGCTCCTTTCTGTCATATTTTATTAGAATTAAGCCTCTCACCTGCTCATCTTTAATGAACTAACCTTATTAACTGCAATGAATGATAAACTTTCGTGTGTAAATAAAAGGAAGAGACTTAGTGGTAATTTTTATGATTTTGTGAGTCCATAGTTTAATTTTATCCATCAGATCTTCCCAAGTTTTATTTTAAGAGCAGGAAAATATAATATGTTAGTCCTTCCACAGAAGGGGGGAGAAGCTGAGCTTGTACGACCAAAGCTAAATGTATTTAATCACATTCCACTGTGAGTGAAATTATATATTTAAAACTGCAAATTATGTTTTGAGATAAATTTACCTGGAATTTGCAATCCATACAATATCAAGCTCCTCAAGATTTCCCAGACTTGAGTGGAAGGAAAACTGTACATGCGGACTAATTAGCATGAGAAATGAGAGATACAACTGGAAAATAGGATTCTGAGTACTAATTAACAAAAAAGTTATGTAATCTGTAACCAACAAATGCTGATGCTTGTATTTTTTATCAATTATAAGTAGGGTAAAGTTTCAATAATTGGGGAGCCAGCCTTTTGTGGGTTCCTACTGAGCTTCCTACTTCGAGTAAACTACAATAAAAAATAGAAATACTTCAGCTCGGTTTGTGAATTGGTACAGAGCACCAGGTAATGAGCCATGTTCTAGAAAACACATAAGGAAGAAAACGGTGTATGATTCACTGCCTTTTAATTGAGTTGTACAATAAACCAGGTCTTCTTCAGAATAATTAAATAAGGGTGCAGAAGCATCTAAATCTGTAAGTATCTAAATCTGTGATTCCTTTATAGTGATAATAAATATTATATCATTAATTCTAATGTAAATTATTAAAAACACAGTTCTTAGTCTATAAGGACCAAATTAAAATGTAACTGTTAATCTCTATTTTCTTGCAGTCTATAATGATTTTGAGGAAGTTTCTATGTTTAGATGCAGTGTAACTTTCTAAGGCTGATTAAAACTGTTCTTTCTGCACTGTGGTGGTAAATTTCTCATTTGGGCGTTATGTTTACTGTTGGCATTTTGAATCAAGTTCTCTTTCTAAGTTTGAGTGTGGAAGACTGAAGAGGAAGGCAAATCATGAAAGGAAGAAAGTTCATGTGCAAGACAAAGTTGATATCAAATATTTTATCCAGACAAGCAAAGATAGTGACTACATTTGAAAATTAGAAGATGTCCAGCCACACATTATTTAGATCCTGTATCTCCTGGCTCAGCTGTGTTTTTAACTTTGTTCTGTGGACAGATCACTTAGTGTATGAAGTGAGAAGCAGCAATACAGTGAAGTACCCTTGCAGAACTAATTCTGGCATGCTTGATTACTGCAAGATAACTTCCACACTCAGAAACTAAACAATGATTTGGGTCAGCAGAAGTTCCTTGTTAGCAGGAAAGACGACTGAAATCAGGTCCAGGTTTGAAAGGTAAATAAGAATTCCTGAGGCTGAACAGCTGAGCTACTCAAAATTTCAAAGACTAGTGTGAGGACACCAATTTTCTGTGAAATATATGTAAGCTAATATATAGAGATAGAAACATATCCAAAATCCTTTTAAGTCAATGGATATCACTATATAAGTTCAAAGGGTCTGAATATCATAGATCTTCATATAATCTGTGATTTCATGTGATCACATACCACTAATAGATTAAAACAACAAAGAATACACAGAATATTTTTTCTGTGAATACATTTAAGAGAAATTGCTTTCCAAGGTACTTATGTCAAAAAAGATTCACATATATAGAAGTAACCTTCAAAATGTAACTGAATATACATGTATATTCATATATAAAGGTCAGATCAAACTCAAGTACTAAGTTATTAAGTGTTAGCACTGAGTAGGCCTATTAATATTTACCATTAACAATAATGTACTTGGTGATATCTCTTGCCTAATAAAGTTATGGAAATTTTAATCAAAGTGTCTTTCAATCCTTGTGTGTTGCTGCTTTCTGTCCCTGTTGTCAGGAGGTTACATGAGTCTTACAGATCAGAGAGGCAAAGTAGTAAACAAGACCTGCATAGAACTAAAAACATAAATATAAAACATAAATATAAGCATCTTTATTACAGTATAAACTAACAGCAAAGTAAAAGGTCATAGATACACTTATAGGAGAATTACAGAACTGCTACTGACACATGAAATTATAAAAAAAAAAAATCCTTTTTATGAAATATCAACATCTTTCATAAGAATTTTCCTAATAAAGTGAAAGGCAATGCTGAGAATATCTGAATTAGAAGTAGCAAATTTGGGTGGATGAATGCAGCAAGTGTAATAAGTTCGCATGTAAGAGACCATTTCGGTAAGCAAAGAAGGTTAAATGTGGTTTCTCATTTCTGTTATGATGCAGCTCACCTCGAATACCAGATTGAAGGCACCTAAATGTAAGGACATACATATAAGGTAGATGTCTAGGCTCCCTCAGAGCAGTCAGGGCAGCTATAAGTCTCTGCAGCTGACCTTTTGTGTCCTTTGATGCAAGAGAAGGTTCCACTGATTAACCAACACCAGAGAGGTGTAACATCTAACACCTTATGGTTTAATTTATTTGCTTAAACACAGGGGCATAATATCATTTCAGATGCACTCATTGCCCAGGACTTGTGGATGGAGTTTGGAAGATATGACAAAATCTTATGGCAGTTTTTCAAATCTCAAAAGGCAGTTAGGAGCCAGAGGGGATCTCAACTGGGACTAGGCAGCTTGTATCCACCATTTAGATACTATAAGCTTCACCATTTCAGAGCTCAATTTCACTCTCCTTATTTAAAAGTGAGGCTTTATAGCAAAACCAGGAAGGTTAGGAAAAAATACCAGCTAGCAATGCAAGAAGAGGCCAGATTTTCAGAGAAGATTGTAGCTGTAGCCAAGTAATGCCATTACTCAACAGGCCATAAGCTTGGAACTGAGTTTGCAAGACCTCATACTTGCTGCATCAAACTTGCTCTATCAGAACTTTTCATCAACCGCCTGCACCTTTGCTTTGGCCATTTTCTCTGAGAGTAGCTGGAGAGGGGAAATTCAATCCATCCTGCTCCTATCAGTTTGATGCCAGTGCCCGCAAGTGATGCCCAGAGCCTGAAGAAGGTCAGTGGGAGAGCACTTGAAGGGCAGCACAAAGGCATTCCAGCCACTCCAGCCAGTAAGTCAGCTTCATTGGGGCACCAACTTAAATGTCCATATGAAAATGCATGTACAATGGGAAATAAATAAGAGTTGGAGACATGCATGCACCTGCAGGACTGTGGTCTTATTGGCATCATAGAGACATTGTGGGATGGGTCCTATGACTGGTGCATTGGAATGGAAGGTATTCCTCCCTGGAAAGGTCAAAACTGGGACCAGCAACACAGACAGTGGAATGAAGCGCATTCTCAGCAAGTTTGCTGACAACACCAAGCTGTCTGGTACAGTCAACACACTGGAGGTAAGGGATGCCACTCAGAGGGACCTTCACAGGCTTGAGAAGTGGGCTCATGTGACTTTCAGGAGATTTAACAAGGCCAAATGCAAGATCCTGCACATGGGTCAGGTCAAATCCAATCACAAATACAGGTTGGGTGAAGAATGGATTGAGAGAGCCTTGAGAAGGACTTGGAGGTGCTGGTGAATGAAAATCATAGAATTTCAGGATGATTTGGGTTGGAAAGATCCTTAAAGATCATGTAGTTCTGACTCGCCTGCTCTGGGTACTGACACCGTCCACTAAGCCAGGCTGCTCAGAGCCACATCTAACATGGTCTTGAACACTTCCAGGGATGGGGCTTCCATAGCTTCTCTGGGCAACCTGTTCCAGTGTCTCACCACCCTGAAAGTAAAAAATTTTTTCCCAGTATTTAATGTAAACCTATTCTCTTTCAGTTTGAAGCCATTCCCTCTTGTCCTGTCACTGCATGCTCTTGCAAATAGTCCCTCTCCACCTTGTAGCTTCCCTTCAGGTATTGGAAGGCCACAATTAGGTCCAAAGTCTTCTCTTCTCTAGGCTTAACAATCCAAACTCTCTCAACCTGTCTTCGTAGAAGTCAGCCCTCTGATCATCTTTCATGGCCTTCCTCTGGACTTGCTCTCTCCAGTCCTTATAGCATCCTTTCAGTACTCAAAAGGGGTCTACAAGAGAACTAGAGAGGGACTTTTTAAAGGGCATGTGAGTGATGGGAGAAGGGGTAATGGCTCCAAACTGAAAACAGGTAGATTTAGATATAAGGACAAAAATCTTTACTATCTGGGTGGATGGTGAGGCATTGAACAAGTTGCCCAGAGACATGGATGTCCCAGCTATGAAATTGATCAAGGCCCCATGGTAGAGGGGTTGGAACTAGATGGTTTTAAATGTCCCTTCCAACCCATATCTATGATTCTATGATCCTAAAATAGTAAGGTTTATATTTGACTGTGTGACAAAGGTTATTTTTTTCTTCTGTTCATCTTTGCCTTGCAGTAATATACTTTTACATGGATACAAGTAATGAAGAGTTTCTCCAGACAGAAAGACAGATTTGTGTTTTCAAAATAATAATGTAGGGTAGGGCTATACAATACATTGCAATACTGGTAAAACAGAAGGGGTCTTGTCAAGGGATGGCACAGAACACAACAGAAAGGAGCACATGCATGGATTGATAAGATGTAGGGCAGAATCTTGGCACTGGAGACCCCATGGTAATAAACATCTCCTCAGTGGTCAGCTAAAAGAAATGCAAACCAGGAGCAAGACAAAATTACTTTTAGGGGTAACAAGGAGAACAATTAAGTAGTAGGTAACACAAACAAAAAGCACCATATATAAATTTGTATGCAATATGGAGCTTCAGAAGAATGAATAAAGTAACCTGTGGATTCTACAGTAAGAAAAAAGAAATTGTTAACAAGAAAATTTTTTTCCCAACAAAGAATTCCAGAGGCTCATGAATTGGTATAATGCCCACTCACCTATAACTGAAACTTAGCCTTAAACACTAAACTTTGCCTGAAACTACTCATCTTGAAAGAACCTGTGGAAGAGTCATAGTAACACCAAGAAAAATGGTAGAAACTAAGAAAGGTGTGTATTATATTTTTAATTTTATTAGTAGTATTATTTGGTTGGTTTTTTTCTGCATAGAAGGTTTTTTTAATATTTAGATCTAGAAAAATAATTTTTCTTGACTTACAGTACCAAGATTTCAGTTGTATTAACAATAAATTCTTGTCTTTACATATAGCATATACTAAAATTTTAGTTTAGTAGACATAGACATGAAAAACACTGCTGAGAACTTTCATTCTGCAGCATTTTGTCTGAAGGTAACTGTTCTCCCTTCCTGTGCTATTCACATGCAAAACCCAGACAAAGCACTGGAGGATTACATTGTCATATCTATACTGAAAAGGAAAAAATATATGGTACTTTGAAGTATGTAAGTACATATCACTGTTAGCAAGACTTAGGTTTTTAAGAATGTCAAAATAACCTCTTTCTGGATGAATCCACTCCTTATGATAGAAATAAGATCTGAAGATCCAGTCAACTTAGCAAACACAATTACACTGGACACCCATTTTACACTGGTAACAAACAGGCTAAAGGAAATGTGTTTGGACTGCTTTGTGCTTCTGTTGTCTTCTGCTTACACTGAAACATTTTAGGTTTTGTAATGAAGGCCTTTAATATGTTTATGGGAGTGTTTCGTGGAATTATTCCTGAGCATCCTTCTACATTTACATTACATGACTATGGGGATAGGATTCAAAGAATGGAAAGTTTTCTTCCAGATTTGTGTAAGACATTACACACTGGAAGAATATAAAACCATTTTCTCAGTGGCATGGGAACTTTATTCCTAAAGAAAGCAGTCTTTCTAAATTCCTATCAGACTATCTAACCCACATCTCTCTCAGCACACTATACTACTTGAAAAGCTCAAAACTACAAGTATGCAAGGAAATATCCTATTCCCTGTCCATCCTATGAACTAAACATCTCTTTAGGATTTTCAGCCTTTGGAAAAGTAACCATTATACTCTAGCAGTAATATTGCACTCAAAATCTTACAGCGGGCAAAAGGGAACACACGATACAGATGAAGCAAAGATTTTCTTACTTCAGTTAGTATCTTAGCAGTAGATAGTCTAAATTATTTAAGATCTAGAAACTTCATTAATAAAATAGTTAAAATTGTTACAAAAAGGCTTCCAAATTTCTATGCCTTGAGTGTAGAGTTAGATTCCTGCTGTTCCCAGTGGCCTACAGCTAGCAGTTTCAGTCTCCCCTTAGCAGAATAGGAGAGATTGGGGCAGTTCCTAGGTTTCACCTGGGTTTCACTGAGGCCTCCACTGAAAGAAAATCATGCTCCTGGTAGGAATTTCTCCTTCCTCATTCTTGATATTGGGCTGGGGTTATTTCTATATGTTCTTCATCCTTTTCACTGGTATCCAACCAATGTTTGGAAATTGTGCAGTAGCCTTCCAGCCTCAATGGACCTAAAGGGCTGTTTGTTAATGTATTGGGTTTGCATAGTGGGGGGTAGCCACAGGGATTGCTTCTGTAAAAAGCTGCCAGAAGCTTCCCTTATGTCCAATACAATCAATGCCAGATGGCTTCAAGTTGGACCTGCTGAGCCCGTTAGTGACAGTGGTAGTGCTGCCCAGATAATGTACTTAAGAATCAAGGATGTTTTGAGAGAAATATTTTTTCAGATACCAAGGCCAGTGAAGGAAAGGGAGGAGGTGTTCCAGGCATAGGGTGGAGGTGAAGACCAGGTGAGGCAGGATGGCCTTCTGCAGCCCATGAAGCAGAAATCCACCTGCAGCCTATGGAGAAATGCATGCATGCTGGAGCAGGTGAATCCCCAAAGGAGGCCATCACATACTGAAGCAGGTTCCTGACAGAACCTATGGCCCCAATGAGAGAGAAGCCTACCTTGGAGCTGATCTCTTGGCAGGATTTGAGATTCCATGGGGAATCTATGCTGAAAAAGTATGTGAAGCGCTGCAGCTCATGGGAAGGAGTCACACTGGAGGAGTTTGTGGACTGTCTCCTGTGGGAGGGACCCTGCCCTGGAGAAGGGCAATGGTGAGAGGAGTCTTCCATCTGAGGAGGAAGGAGCAGTAGAGACAATGCTTTATGAACTGACTGTAACCCTGCATCACTGGAAGGAGAGAAATTAGGAGTATACTTAAACCCCAGGAAGAATTATGCACAGAGCAGATCAGTGCTGTTTGTCACTATTAGTTGTTGTTGATTTCCTTAAATACTAAATCTTAATTTTACCAAAATACTTTGAAGTAAGACCACAGAGGAATCCAAATATCATGCTAGTCTTAGAGGCCATGTGACTGGTCTTGATGCCTGCACCTACAAAACTATAATAAGGGTGATGTAACATTTAGTGCTCATAAATTCATCATTCTTGACAATTCTTACAAGCTTGATCATTTTATTCACTTTTTAGCAGAGGATGAAATGGCACCTTTATTGCAGAGAGAGAATCCACTGCATTTAAGAGTGTAAATCAATGAAGGAATTGACTATAATAAGACAGTCCAGCCAACTGCTCTTAATTCTTAATGTACCTAAATGTATTTACATGTAAATACATTTACATCAGGACACTGCTAACTGGGGACAAGATATTTATGTCCATAAAGAGTCATCTTCATCAAAGGACACGAAAGTATACCAGCTTCTATCAGCAGAAATTTTTGGACTCATAATTTCTTAATCTGTACTACACATCAGAATAAAAACAGTATCTTTGGGGGTCTATTAAAATATTCCCCCAGAGATTAAATGGTTTCCAGACATTTGTTCTCAGCATTGAATGAACACTGTCTTTTTTCTGGTACATGACAAACGAGAAAAATCTTGGGCAAATATCTGATTAGGGGAAGATAAAATTAATAGTTAATCTATTACAGCCACAATTAGTATTACGGCAATAGACCTCTTTTCTTTGTAGCTTCAGTGCCTTTTAACTTCATAAAATGAAATGAAAGCTGAACTTTTTATCTGTCATAGGGGATTTTCAGTTACAGTAGTTCATAAATAAAGCTCTAACGAGCTACCTAGGTAAAATGGCTACGTTTTCAAACAGCAATTGATAATAATAGAACATCATAACATATTGTTAAAGCAAATTATTTGAGCCAGGTTCCAATAGGAAAGAGATCCAAATGTACATGAATAGTCATTAAGCAAATTTTATGTAAGCGGTATGAATATTTCTATTTTTGAGTCCAATATATGTAGAAAAACTAAAGAAGATGGGAATGAGTCACCAAATTCTAAGTTATTGCATCAAAAATAATCATCAAGGGCCTAATATTTCAGATATAGAACACAAATGACAGACTTAATGTTGTGCTATACATCATTATATGATCAGGCCACATGCCGGCAGTATTTCCTGATGTAATTCACTGTAATTTATTCACTAAACTTGACAATCTAGGACAGCAGTAAGGAATGAATATAACTATTGTGTTACCTACATTCTAAAAAAACAGTGTGTCTTAAAATGCCACTATAATTTTTTCAATAGTTCAGGTTCTCTCTATATCTTAACTAATTAGTTATGATATGTTTTGATGCTAGCTTGGATACATGGAAAGACCACCAAGATTTAATATGACCAGGCAGAAGTAGACACAGTAGACAAACTATCGTCAATTGGTAGAATTCGTCATTGGTAGTACAAAATACCAACAATAATTTGGTTCATAACAATTTCTGCTTGATGCATGAAACTGTCAGTAGAACCTCGTCTTGCTCTTATAGGAGATTTATGTGTAGCTCCTCCTATTCAGGACATCAGGATTATTGTTCTCTTGCAGTACCTTTGGAGAGACTGGCTTCCTCTAAAACTAGTTTCAATTCCCAAACTCATCTACATCTTAAGTATATTTAATTATGACCTAGGAAATCTCAGTCTGGTGTTTCTAAACCATACAAATATTCATAAATATTAACATCTATATTTAAAATAAAATCAAAACAAACACAAAAAAACCTCAAAAAACCACTCAAAAAAAACAAAGCACTAAAGCAAAATTATACAAACAAAATGAAAAAAGCAAACTCAAACCACATAATTTCAGGAGATTTTCCCTTCTTTCCTGCTCAACTGTCTCTTCACATGCTCTCACGAGGTGATTGCTGGAAAATCTCCATCAGCTGCTTTCTTCCTCTGTAGCTAATTTCCTAATCCATCAGTTTGCAGTAGAGCCAAGTATCTTTCACTCCATGTCCTGACTTTGTTTTGTTCCTATCCCCACTCAATGTGTTTCTCAAGCAGCCCCTACATTGCCAAATGTCCATTATGCTTTGATGCCATGTGAAAAAATGTTCAGCCAGCACAGGAAAGTTGATCTTCTTCACTTTCACCACCCTGTTGTCTCCCTTTCCTTCTTCTAGGTAAAGACAAGAAGGGGACAACACATTTAGCAGACACGGGAGCTGAAATGAGCACAGATTCTTCACTTCTTACTGACAGTCTAAGAGCACCCATGCCCTCAACATTGCAAAAGAGGGAACCTTCCATGCTTTTGTCTCTCTCTTTCTTTACACACCTGTTGTAACTCTTATGTTTATAAAGATGTTCTCACCAGTACTTTATTGCTATTTTAACTCTGTGTCTTCTGATTTAACAAAAGGATCTGAATTCATGTTTGAGCTCTCCAAAAAAAAATACTCCGAGTGAGTTGAGAACTCCTTTGACCTTGTACTGTTTTCAAACAAGTCAACATTGTCCTTTCTTCGGCAGGAATGAACTCAGAGCTGTAAATTCTCCTGAATGATTTGCATTCCATCACGACATCCCCAGGTTCCTACGTAAGCTTCAATTTCCATTGCTAAACCCTATTACTCCCAAGGGAATCCCTCTGAACTGAGAAGGTAGAAAGAGAAGGGTATTGCACTGAGGGTCTCATGATTTGATGCAAGATTTCATGTCCTAGATTTTGTAAAAGTCTTAAAAGAAAGGGCATTGGTACAGACAGGTTTCCAAAGAGGTAGCCTTGAATTTGAACATCCAGTGCATCTGTGTTCTGGCATTTACAGTTTAGACATTATGCTTTTAAATTTTACAAGCAAGGAAGCTGCTGATGGATCTATGCTCTTACTTAGATTTTAACACTGGCTAAGTTTTCCTTGGTGCCCTAAGAAGTTTCTCTTCCAGCGTCAGCTTAGATGTTTGAAAAGAGATGTATTCAGCTCTTGTAGTGTGACTGGTCACAGTATAGAACATGAAGGTAGAGAAGGTATGAGACATTGTGGCCTAAAAAGTGTGAATGCTGTGGATGGGTAAAGCAGGTTAAGACAATTAACTACTCTTTGAGCTGATTTTCTTCATAAGGGCAGAACAGAGGAGGAAAACATTCTCAGTCAGTACTGTCTTCTTAGCCATCACCCCTCTCCCAAACTAAAAGTCAATTTGATTTCTTCAGAATGTGTCTAGACTATGAACATGCATATTAAGAGTATGGTTGATCATGGAGGTCTATTGTGCAACCAGAACATAATTAAAACAATATTTATGAGTCTCTGGGATTACCAGTGGCAAAATATTCAGATGAGACTAAACCAAGATACTTCTGTGTTGTCCTTTCTATGGGTTTTTTTTTTTGTGTGTGTGTGTTTGTAGGTGCTGTATTTCACTTACTCTACAACATTTAAATTTAGCATTGTCCTGAAAGATTTCAGGAACCTCTGAAAAGCATATCCACATCTAATAGGCAGGAGAGTCCCAAACTTAATTTATTAGGTTTTGCTTAAACTCTTCAACAGTGAGGATCTGTGAGACTAAAAGAGCTGTTGTATTTGTAATTGGCACATTAATGCAATGTAGCAAAAACCATTAACTTTAATCTTCCCCAGCATTCAAACATGCTAGCAAAAGACAAAAACCCCCGACCGATCAGCCTGATTTTATGAAAATTATCAACAGCTAGTCTGTGACACTCCCCCAGCCCCCTAATGAAAAACTCTTTAGAAAAAGTAATTCTAAAATCAAATCAGGTTACTTGGTAACCTGCTAAGTACAAAAAAGAAGATCCCACTGTCATCGCCCAAACTGTCGGAATGAAATATGTAACTAATGAAGATTTGAACCCTAACGTAATACACCTTTCCCAGGAACTTAGTCCCTAGAATTATGTCAGTGACTACCAAGTTTCTTGCAATCATAAATAAACTGTGTTTAAATCAATAAGTTCTAAAACTTTCTGTACGTGTGAGTCTTGTTTTCAACGTCAAGTGAATTTAAGAACATATGTGAAGCTACAATCATCTTCTACTCTGAAAACTCAAAACCTGTGTTTTGCTAATGTGTAAAACTATCATGAATCCCATTTCAGAGAACAGGTATTATTCTCCCACTTCCTCAGGGTTTGCTTCCCAGTTTGGCCAAGATGTATTCACTCATGGTGAAAAGAAAATGAAACATGCAGTCAGGGTCTGAGCTATTTATTCTTGACAATGTATGGCAGTTTTATGAAACAGCTTCAGGGACATTTCTTTTCATACTAATACTAGAAGTGAGTTAAACCAAATGTAAACAGGAGCAATATAATTTTATAGTATAGGAATTACCATACATAGACTTGATATTTATGTTCATTTGAGAAGAAACAGATTGCAGTCTTTCATATTGAAGATATCTTAGAGCACTTTACAATCTAAGTTATACAGTAGCAAGGCACTGACTATGAAAGTAAATATGTGTTCAGCAATATCTCACCTATATCTCTAGAGATTTTTATTGAGGAGAAGATGTCGGACCTCCATTCATTTTCAAACATGCCACAAACTGAACAACACAAGTAATCAATCACTAGAGTTATAGAAAAATGCATGAATTCATTGAACTACATAGATACTGCCAGATCTTAAAACTTCCAGACATTCCACAGACTAAGACCTTATAGAAATATTTGGTTCTGTAATCTGTCACTGAACTGCAGAGGCTTTATTGGGTTAGCATGGTCTTTTACAGATGGTCCTTTAGGAGCTGACCTTTCTCCTAACAGTAGCCTTACTTAGTTCATGGAATGATCCATATCCAGGTGGGGTTTCAGTAAGCTTTAAAAACTTATCCTTTGCTTGGAATTCATACATCACATTTTCCAAGAAACAGCTGCTCCTTCGAAAATAAAGTAAATTTTTACAAGTTTTGCACAGCTCTAAGGATTTTTATTTGTCCCTGCATTGGCTTCTTTGGCCACTATTTGTAAACTCATATTTCTTGCATACATTCATATTTTGTCTCTGTTTTCAGACTGCCCATTTCTTTTTTGTATTATTTCCCAGGCAGCAGTTAATATTATTGTTAGACTGTGGGTTAGAAATCTTAGAAGAATATTCATAAAAAGTCCTGCCATAACCCAATACCAGCATGCTTCTCATAATGTTTCAGAACTCAGATACTCACAATCTGCCTTGAAGAGACTTTTCTGTGGCTTTTTTAAAGTTTCCAAGTCTTAGCACATTAAAGCTATGAACCAATAGAATTTAAAGTATTCCTTGGGACCTGTCATGTAATGTCAGCTTTCTCCTTACACTTCAGCAGAAACCCCAGCAGTTCTTTCCCACATGAAAATCCAAGGATGGGCTTCAGGAAGGCAAAGAGAAGCTGAGCTATTGGTGTCTTCTTATAATTTTCCTATTAGACCTGAAGACGGCCCATCTTTCCTGACAACCCTCTCTTTTACTGTTTATAGGCCAGATTTTGATTTCATGCATGCCTTGAACTCAGTCAGTATTCAACAAAGAGCACAACAAAGCAGCCTTTTCTTTCCTTTTCATTTATCTCTATCGCCTTCCTACAAGACGTTCTTTATGAAAAATCTCCCAGCTGTCCAACAGCACCAGTTCTCACTAGACCTATGTCCCTCCAGATGTGTCCCTGGTGTTAAACTGGCAATTTTTTCTTGACAGCAAGCATTTTCAATTCAGCAACAGCAAGTATATATAGTCTCAGTCCCAGATGGCTTTTGCATACTGCCTAATTTCAATTCCATATGGCTCAAATTGTAATTATGCATTTCATGTTCATTACTGCTTCTCTCTACTTAAAATGTATTTACGGGATTCTGACATAGGGATGCATTTATGAGGTATGGTAAGGCCTTCCATGTAACTGAGATATAAAATCTCCATTTCCTGGTTCAGAAATAATAAGGTCATCCCCATGAAATAGTTTCATAATTTGTTTAAGAATTTTACCTGGTCAAGTATTTTGGGGCCTTTGGTGTGCAATTAAGTTTCATATTTTAAATGTTTTTGTGATACATTTGACCAAAATTCTCCCAGAAAATTTAAAAGATATCACTGATTTATAATGGGGTGAGAGAGAATCATTTCCTCAGAAAACTTTTCTTGAAAACTCACTATAGTATGTATCTGCTTATTTTTAAAAATACTATATCTTACTGACTTGATAACTGAGATTTCCTACTCACAACAAAGAATAATCTCTTTCAAGATAGCACAATGTCAGATTGTACCTTCATGAATTTTTTTGACACATACTTATTTTGGTCACAAGAAACAATTATTTTGAGCATGGACAATTTGGTGACAAAGACAGATTATTGTAAATGAGCATTCACGACAGTCTCTTTTAGAATGTGTTCAGGATTTGCAGATAAATCACGTCGCAGATAATGTCACTGACTATTCCCCTTCTTGTATTAAAATTAACTCTGCTGAGAGGAAATATCCTGTTGCATATACCAAGCTGTGATTTTAATTAGCTGTGAAAGAATGATAAATTTAATATATCTCTCTGCCCAATATCTGGTAAGTATAAGCCTGGATATTAATTAAAGTTTCAACATTTTGGTTACAATTATATAATTTCTATTGCTTATGTAGA
>WEIV01002299.1:22372-40274 GCA_013390005.1 Calyptomena viridis
CTAATTTGAAATCCATAGTTTCACTAGAACTAAGACATTTGCCCAAACCAAATTTCTCCTGTTGAGCAAAATAAAGGAAAAAAGCCAATGTATTTTAAAATTTGTATGTAGGAATGAAAATATACAATATTTCCTCTAGAAATGCTTTCTTTTAATGGAGAAGTAATATCATTTTTTAATATAGTATTATTTTACCCAAGATAATAACATTCAAGAAATTCCATCATGAATAAAATGTGTTAAAATGTATTCTTATTAGTTGTCAGATTTATTTATCTAAATGAAATACAGTGGAATGTGGTTGCCATGGCTGCAGCAGAGCTCTGGAATAATTTTACTTCTTCTTAATTGTTACATATGGGTATAAACAGCTTAAGAATATCTTACATTTTTAGTTGGAGACCTTAAAGCAACAAGAAAAACTTTGAATTTTAATCTCCTGCTGACAGAAGAGTAGTGTATAAAAGCAAACATGATAAATGGAAACTCAGCAGTATAGAAAATTGTCTATAGTTATCTACATGAAACCAATTATTTTTTTCTTTGCAATATATTGATCAAGTATCTTGCACTATATTTACCTCTGCAATATTTATAACCATATCAGACTTTGAAAAGTGGAGATACCTTTTTTTTTCTAGGAAAATCACATCAAATATTACATTCTCTGAATTTCAGAGAATCAAATGGGTAGAAAGAGCAACTCTTCAAAGCTTACTGTGACATATGCCTTTTTTCAGCATCTGACTTTTGCCAAGTTAATGTCATCATTGTCCATTTGTTTAGCCGAATAAAAAGTTCAACTTATTGATTTTCAACTTATTCAGTTATATATTTATTCTTACAGTTGAATGCATAAAAATAGGCTCATCATGAAAAGGGAGAAGACAGTATTGAATTTAAGTAAATTACTTTGTATCACATTTTGCACTAATATTATTCTTATACACATCAAGCAGCCAAGGAGATGGTTAGGTACAGCTATGCTCATTCACAGAATGGTGAATTCACACACATTAGTATAAAGGCCAGTACTCTCATATCTGAGGATTAACAGCTAATGACCTAACTTCGTAACCCAGCACAGCATTGAAACAATTTCCTGAGGTTTTAATGCTTAACGGAGACCGCTCGTTAACTTTTTTTCCTTTTTAATTTTTTCCTGAAAAGGCCATGTCTAATCATCTAATTTATATGACTGAGTACAACAGAAGGTCTCTGTCATGAACTCTTCGAAGATTCTGGTATTTTTCCCTGACCTATGTATAACGTATCTTTAGTTTGACTAATAAGCTATCTTTAGCACTTCATGTTTACAGTTGAATAAAGTCTATTTAAGCCTTCTTTTAAAAATCAAAACTTAATCCCGTCTCCATCTTTAGAGTTCAAGGAGTTCATTGTTCCCATTCCCTTCCAATGCCTGCAATAACTATGCCTGGATGCTCTGTGTCACAATCTATCATAAAATTCTCCCACTTTACAACTTTAGTGAATATTTTTCCAGAGTAATGATGTCAGGATTTAGTCCATATCAATTTATGTGATCTGAAAAACTGCTGGTGATGCACAATCACATTTAAATATTTCTATTTCCTAAGTAACCTGGCAAATCTGAAATCTGGCTCTGTCTCTACACAGTCACACAAACACAAGCTTAAATAAGACCCTATTTTCTAGAGTTTAAAATATCCAATTATAGCCATTACAATCAATTTGGAAATTGGCAGACGTCCAAAAGTTGTTTGCTGTTATGTAAAACAGAAAAAACTTTTTCTTCTTTTTATTCAGGAAGATACTTATTTGGTAGTGATGGCGAACTACCGAGTCTCTCTTCTTTCTGGCTCACAGAACATCTGAACTCTACCAAAAATAACAAATGACCTTAAAGGATTCTGTGATCTAATTTTGTATAGATTTTGCCATCTTCTGCACTAGATTAAAATACAGGTTTCATTATAATAGAAATTTTATACGTACATATTACCAGGGTATGAAATTTGTATTGAAGGGAGTAATAATCTTAATTTCATACCTACTGATTTTGATCTTACTGAGAAAAATTCTCTCATTATTTTATTTGCTCATGGATTTAGTCATTCATTTACTGGCAGTGCAGTTGAAACAAATTGAAATGAGATATTTAAACACACCTGTCTCAGATGATAATTTATAGTATTTCAGAATCTGAATGATTTTTTCTTTAATAGCTCTTTTCTCTTCATAAATTCTATATTTATGACACAAAATCTGATTTCATAGCACTCAAACATAATGAGATTAGCTAGAAAATAATTTAAAGGTAGATGACTTCTTACCTTTTAACAATATTTTTGAGTTAATGATTTCACATAGTTATGAAAGTAACAGCTAAAAAATTATGTCAAAGGATACAAAACTGACTATGTAAACTCAGAGCTCCACTAACAGGCCCACATGGACTCATTTTGGGATATGTATCCATCTTGTAATAAAGTTGATTGTACACCACCTTGCAATACTAAATTTACAACAAATAATATTTTCCTTCTTAGGATGTGAAGTTGAATACATGAGTACTCTGTTCTTGTATTCCCAGTCAAGATATCTCTGCGTTATATATTTTCTACTACCTTTCTAGTCTTACAGTGTCATTTTGATTAAGTCCTTTTCTGCCTTGCAGTGAAGCAATGACAGAAGTTCCAGTCAAAAAAAATTTCATTATGCTGACTTCTTCAGAACCAGAACCTAAACAACTCCATTCCAAAGCAATGTTTCACCATTTCTATTGGCAATTATTTGTCTTTTACACTGTGTGGTTGTATTCTACTCATTCATGGCTGTATCACTTTCATGACTAATCAAGTTTTTCCTTGCTTACAAGGGATTAGGTCACAGCTCCATTCTGAATTCTCATTAATAATCTCAAATATATAAACCTTGAACTTTACACTTTTACAATCCACCTCATCCTTATTACTACAGTTTCCAAGATATCTTATCTCATCTTGCTATGTATAGATTCAAAATTCATGTAATCAAGAACTTTCATTGTACTTCCATAGTTTGATAATCATTAAAAGTATTTTAAAAATGTTTCCAGAACTGATTTGTTAGGATGCCAATTGCATCATGTTGTGGTTTAACCCCAGCTGTCAACTAAGTACCATACAGCTGCTCATTCACTTACCCCAGTGATGGGTTTGGGAAAAGAATCAGGAAAGAAAGAAAAAAAAAAAAAGAAATCGTGGGTTGAGATAAGAGCATTTTAATATTTGAAACTAATTAAAAGATAATTATGATACTAATATAATACTAATGATTCTACTACTGTCTGCTGTTTCCCTTCCAGAAGAAGACTATTGTAATGATTTCTTGGAAGAATTAAGCATCTTAATTTAAGTACTATTTCAGGAAAACATACATTTAATGATTAAATGGAGCAAAATAATTTGGAAGTAAATAGATGGTTAATCAATCACTCAATTTAAGTCTCAACAAATTTTAATTATATCTGCAAGTTAACCTTTTTAGAAATTGTCACAGACTTGCACATTCAAAAGAGGCAGAACATTTCACTATGAAACAGTATATTCACAAATATTGTTAAAAATTTTATTACTTGAGCTGTTAAACAGATTCACAAAACAAACATCATGGCATGGAAAAGAAGGTAAAAATTTAATGTATTCAAGTGCATTTATTTGTGTTCTAATAATTAAATAATTATATATTTTTAAAAGTGATGGAGATTCATATTTAATTTTCAAAATTAAAAGAAAAAAGAAAGAAAAGAAACTCAAATATCTGCGTATTGATTTGGAGTGAATATAGTTCAGTTGTTAAGTGAAAAAGAGATGCAGGAAGATCTTCTAGAATTACTATCAATATATAGAATAACTATACAAGACAACCATCAAGCACAAAATATAGGAGTTAGATGTTGTAAAAAGAATAAATATTAATCAGGAAATGGACTTTAAAATAAATTCATAAAAAAACCCCAAACAAACAAGAAGCTAAACTTTCTTTTTCCAGATAAAAATATTCATAGTTATACTATCACAGAAGAGTAGTTTGCAAACCAACGCTATTTTAATTTCACACTTCTGTAAAAGGATTGCCTTTGTTAGTGCAGAGATGTGTTATGTTAATCTCACTGACACCTTAGGCAATATAAGTAGAATCATATTCTCCAGCAAATTATTCCTTTTTCTAATTGACCTTACTATCACAACATTTTGTATTAATATGTAAATTACTATTTCCTGTTTGAGTTTCAGGTTATTACTCTTGTTTTTATCACCTTTAATAATTTTAAATAATTCCTCCCCATTTTCTTTGTTCCCACCTATTTAATTTGCATAGGCACTTGTAACCTACTAACTAATTAATCTCTTCTCTTCTTTGCCTATTTTAACCATAGATAGAAACTATTACTTTCAGAGGAGTTTTTTAAAGAATGTCAATAATGGTTGAAACCAAGCCTCACTAATTGTTACAGACTCCCAGGAAGGGTGCAACTGTTTATTGCCAGGAGGCAGCATCTTACCTGCTCCATCAGGGAGCTGAGTCACCCCTGCACAGGAAAAGTCAGTGCCCCCTCCTGCAAGGCACAATGTGCCCCAGAAAGATGAGCAGAGCAGGGCTGGGGACAGGAACAAGTCCTGCCAACATCTCAATGATCTTTATAAAAAAGTAAGTTGACAAAAAAGACCTGATGTCAACCAAAGAAGTCCAGTCAACAAGGCATGAATGCCGGGGAACAAGCTGGCCAGAGGTCTGTTTACAGTACAGCTTATGGAAAAACTGGAGGAATGAGACAGCTGAAATGCACCCTCCAGACCCATGGGCAAGGCTGTGGGTACAGGTCCAGGTGAGGCTGTTCAGGGCCATTAGGGCATGTCACCATACTCAGGGCCCTGATTTGTTTACAGATGACAATATCTGCTGGTTTAAAAAAAAAAAAAAAGGCTTTTTCTCATCATACATGCATTTTCCCCCTTTTTTCCCCTTGTGCTTAGTCTTTTTTACTTTATTTCATTACAATTCCTTGTTTAGAATTTAAACATAAAAATCTAAATTTTTCTGTTATAACAAAATCCTTATATATTGGAATATATGTTTTAGGACCAGATAAACAGTCAGACAGAAAAATACGTTACTTCAAAAATTAATTCAGACTTGAATGTATGACGTCAAAACTAAGCCAGCAAATGAAGGAATTTTTTAATTTGTATTAAAGACAAAAACCTGGAGATTAATTCCATTACTTCTGATTTTTGTATTAGTTAATAAATAACAAACAATAATAAGTAAAATGCACTAGTATTTTCTTGGAGGCTCGTAGATTTTTTTCTTGTTGCCAGAGCATGTGGCTATTCTGATGGAGTAGCTAAGCCATGGCTCAGCTGATAGGAGTTATCTCATACTCCATTGCGCTCTTGGTACTTGTATGAAGGGTCTATAGATACTTAAGTTTCAGATTGCCACAAAGAGAATGTCAATGACATGATGACCTACTGGGGAAGAAAACAGCACTTTGTTCTTCTCTGAAACTGTTCTCAAATTGCAGCTCAGGGATGGGAGGGGTCTATTAGTATTTGAATAGGTAGCCAAACCTTATGAAACTTTTGCTTTGAAGTATAAATTTTTAAAAAATATATCTCTATGTGTGATAAACAACCTGTTGGAAAGCATACTTTACAGTCTTACTAAACAGTGGGGAAAGTGGTCCTTCTATGTGCTTCTATATTTAATGCCTCGTCTATTCTTATCAACTTACTGCTTTTGTATTTGTAGATTTTTTTAAAGGATGCTTTGCAAATTTTCTTCATAAACCTTTGCCATTCAAGTTCCCTTAGAAGGAAAATCTTTAACCGTGATGCATCTCTTAATATTGTCAAAGGTTATTATAGCTATTTTTATTTATTCAATTTTGTTTCATAAATAAGACTTCACTTTTCTAACTTTGTTCATTGACCTTTAATCTAAAACTGAAACTTAAATAATGATATTAGAGAGTAAGAACTATAGCTGGCATTCCACTAAGATTAAGGGACACAATTCCCATGTCAACTACTATTGATTTATTTTTTTATAGAAATTCAAAATACGCAAGATTTTCAAATTTCTGTTCTGAATTTAGAAGTTAGCAGTTCAGAGAAAAATAGTAATACAAAGTTTTATGTGGAATAATTAGAATCAAAGTAAGTACTCAAGTAGTTGTTTGGGCTGGGACCACCGTTTTGGAGGCAGTTTCAATAGTGTTTGATTCTGCTCAGAATTATAGAATGCTTCAAGGTTAGAATCTTTTTTCTACCTAGTGCTAGTGCTACAGCTCTTCCAACTGAAAATATTCTATTTTTTAGCTTCTGCTTTTGTCTCACAGAAAATTCTGCGAGCTGGTCAAGCAAAACAAAAACTAGTTTTTTGTTTGCATGCAGAGATCCTGCTTGACTGACCTGCACTGCCATTTGAAGCACCAGGTGGATAATGTTTGATAACAACATCTGTTTGACAACTGTCTCCTGTTCCTTCTTATGTAAACAGTACTGTACTATCCATCCACAAATACTGGACTTTCTGTTCAAAACCACCAGTATTCTAATAGGCAATTTTTTCATGCATTGACAGAAATAGTCAGAATTTATAAGCTGTACTCAGGTAGATATTCCAAATTATGACTGTTAATATGAGCATTTTTTGAGCTGGAAAGGAGGTACTATATCAATGTAAGCTTTTTTCTACCTCTACTGGAAATATTTAAAAAATCATGAAAACTCATATTAAAGTATAATATTTATGATGATAAATATCAAAAGATTTTACACTTACTGAATGTACACAATGATAAGTTTCTCATTGATTTGGCATAATTTTCTTTACTCATGTATATGGATGTGATCAACTGGTTATATGGTGTTATATAACCATTTTGATAATATCCGATGTTATATTCACCATAATAATTTAGTGATTAATCATAGTTTAATTGTTTTTTCTCATTTTTCACTGCACATTTTTATTTAAAATATAAGATGACACTCGTTTATATCAATTAGTTTGATATTGATTAGATATTGGATTAGATAAATGATCATTCCTGAAGATCAGGATGGTTAAGGCTGTCTGCATAAAGTTTCTCACTATAAACTTTTTCCATTTTCATATCACTTTGGAAGCCACTGTCATCCTGTCCAGCATTCATAATCTAAGTATGTGTTTGTCACCATGTATTGGGTTCATGTGGCAAGTTTTTGTAGCAGGGGGCTGCAGGGGTGGCTTTTGTGAAAAGGTGCCTGAAGGTTTCCTCATATCCAATAGATCCAGTGTCAGGCAGCTCCAAGATGGATCTGCTACTGGCCAAGGCCAAACCCATTAGTGGTAGTGGTAGAGCCTCTGGGACAGCATAGTTAAGAAGGGTGAAATAACCGATTGTCACCATTTAAAAAGGGACAGTGGAAGTGAATTAAAATGAATTCAATATTAAATTTTTGAGACTCGTCTGAGTATAAAGATAGAGAAAAACTTTTATTAAAATAGAAAAATAAAAATATATGTTATATATTAAGAACACCCTTATGTTAAAAACACCCTTATCAAACAATATAAAAACCAGAAAATATAAATACTAAATATAAAAACTAAGTATCTGAAGGTAGTGAGTTTCTTTGGCCGAACCAGAAGCCTGTGATGTAGGGAAGGGATCTGAGTTGGCTCCTGAGGCTCTCCGCTGTTAGGAAAACAGTCCCTGGTATCCCGGCTTCAGCTACCGCGTGGTCCAAAATGGCACTGTCAGGTTCTCAAGCAGCAGCAATCCTCCCGGCAGCTCAGCACAGCCAAAAAGAAGGAATGGCATCTGGGCTTCACCGTTTTTATATCTTTTTGTCCTGGCCCAGCATACTTTGCAGTCCACATGCGTGTAAGTCTTTTCCCCCGCTTTTCCCACCTCAGGAGGCGTAGCCTAGTGTTCCATTGGTCCATCTCCTCCCCCTCCTACTTCCGGTCCCAAACCTTGGGAAGTTTCTTTGCATTTCACCGTGTGCTCTGGTCCAAACATGGCGACTGCCCTCCTTCAACCTGGGCACCCCGCACCGCCCCATCAACACAACATGCTGCAGCCACAGCACTCCCAAGTGCCGTGAGGGGACGGTGAGCGAGCTGCGGCATGCCAGCATTGTGCTGCACGCCAGGGCAGGTGGAGCGGAACAGCTCGTCCCATGCCACGAACCCCACCAGGCTGCAGGGCTGGGTGGCGGTGGCAAGGAACATGCAGCAGTGTCCACCATGTGTGGGCAGCGGGGCTGGCATGGTGCCACCTGTGTCGCACCAGGGATGGAGCAGTGCCAGCTGCGCAGGGACGGGGTAGCACTAGCACGGGGCGGGCAGCAAGCCAGAAACGAGATGCTGGGGAGCCAGGGCTCTGCCCCGTGTGACCAATGGCAATGGGGCATCCCCCTCCCTGACATGGCAGTGGGATTAGGCCATGGCAGGATGGCCGGTGGGGGGAAAAGGACCCTCCCCTCACCTTCCCTGCAGCCACTTGTAAACAAAGGAGAAAAAGCTTTTGTACAAAATAAAACTATAACACCGCTTCACAACAGTAGCTAGAAGAGAGGACAGAGAATGTGTGAGACAAATGATTTTTCAGACACCAAGGCCAGAGGAGAAAGAGGTGGAGGAGATGCTCCAGGCATTGGGACAGAGATTCCCCTGCAGCCTGGGATGCATCTCATGACAAGGCACTCTGTGCCCCTGCAGGCCATGGAGGTCCATGGTGGAGCAGAGATCCACCCTACAGTCCATGTAGGACCCAACACCAGAGCAGGTGGATTTGGCTAAACAAGAGTCTGACCTTTTGGAGAGCTCACCCTGGCTCCTGACAGGACCTGTAGACCCATGGAAAGCCTATGCTGGAGCAGATTTGCAGGCAGTTTGCTTCTGAAAGATGGCAGCCCAAAGAAAGGACCCACTGTGGAGAAGCTCATGGAGGACTGTCTCTCATGGGTGGAGAGGTGCTCTCATTGGAGCAGAAGTAGTGGCAGAGACAACGTATGATGAACCGATCGTAGCCCCGATTCCCCATCCTCCTGTGCTTTTTGCAGGAAGGAGGCTGAGAAATCTGGAGTAAAGATAAGCCTGGAAAAAAGGAAGTGGTGGGAAGAAGGAATTTTTTTACTTTATTTTTATTTCTCCTTACCCTACTGACTTTTGATTTCCAATAAATTTAATTAATTTCCCCAAGCTGTGTCTAGTTTTGCCCATGATGGTAACTGCTGGGTGATCTCCCTGTCCTTATATAGACCCATGAACCTTTCACTGTAATTTTCATCCTCTGTCCAGTTGAGGAGAACTGATAGAATGGCATGGGCATATGATGTCCAGCTGAGGTCAACCCACCACACCACATTTTCTCTGTAGACCTACAAGTTTGAGACGGTCTTATCCACCTTTCTTTCACCGCACTCTCAAGACAGAGCTTGATCACCTTGATCAGTCTCTAATAGGAGATTCAATTTGCAATTAAATCTTTTCTGCACAGAGTAGCTCAAAGATCCCCTTAGCCAGTACTGACTCATACACAGAAATACTCATGTTTTGGCACCCTGCTGTTTAAGTCTAAAAGTGGCTGGGCACACTTGGCCATGCACTCCTGTTTGCACAGTTAGCATAGCCCAGGGCATCTCTAGCTTGTCTGCACAAAAATGTCACTTATTTTACTAAGTTAGTAGAAAAAAGCTGCCTTTTAAAATTGTGCAGGTGTAAAATTTGCCTATTCTTCCCATGTAATATCTCCAAGATATGGATATTTCTCTATTCATAATTCTGAGATTCTCATTAGCTCACACACTTCAATCCCCGCCTTTCTGAATTCTCTCATGTCACAGGTTGTTAAACAAGTTCAAAAGGTGTTTGAGGTTACAAGAAAACAGTGAACTAATAGACTGCTTACTAAGACAGTTTTTCAAAATACTAATTTTCAGGTCAGTTATATCTGTTAACATCTCCATTAAAATCCCGTTAATCTGTTTCAATATTTCAAGGCATTGTGTGAATAAGAGCTGTCCGTCACTTCATAGAAGACAAGGCAGTATCTTCCTTTGAGTTGTGTCTGTGCATTGGGAAGAGGTGAGAGAACAGGTGAATGGGAGTAGAGGTTGGGCTCAAAGAAGGGCTCTGTTTCTTCACTAGTGCCAGCAGTAGGCTGTTATGCCATCTCACTCGTCCCATCTTGCTGTTGTGTTTCGGACCAAGTCTGGTAAATCAGTGACCTCAGTCTTTACACAATACTTACTGAAATATGTCTGTACTCCAGTGTTTGCTAGGGTTACTGAAGAGATTGTCTTTCCTCAGGAAGAAAAGCTGTTATCAGGTAGATTACTTATCATTTTCTTAATTGATAAATAGCTTTTTGCCTCCTTGCTTCCTGCCTGCCTCCCGTACACACATTGTGCCATCTAAATTCACTGCCTGTGCCGTGTCTCCATTTGTCCTTTAAAATTGGTATTAAGAATATCTGTTCAAATACATAATGTCATTCTCTATTTCTCAGTCCAAAACTTCTTGAAGCCAATTGATTTTTCTTTCATTTACTTCACTAGATGCTAATATGTAACTAAGTTACATATTTCCAAAATCCATCTAGCTATGATAAGCAAGGTATGTGAGACATAATTAAAAATGTGAATAAAAAAGAGCAGTAGACACCCCTAACTGTAGTAAAATATAGCTGTCATTCTCTTTTTTGCTCTCTCACTCTCTCTCTTTTTTATCCTACAATAGGTATTGCATCATATTAAGCACAGGCTCTACTTCTGGCTAACAAAGCCAGGCATTTCACAAGAGCTGCTGAGCATCTCTGAAGTAATCCCTCATCCAGGGAAGTACACTAAAAATGGGAACGAGAGAGAAATACTAATCTTGTGACACTCTAATACCTGCTAAGCTCTGCAACTGTAAAAATATTTTGGAGAATTTGTAAAAACATAAGTGGTAGCATTTAGAAAAATCTCCTTTAATGTGCAATGATATTTTGAAATTTATGGCGAGATAAAGAAATATATAAACTAAGAGAGCTTATAACTTGTGCATTTTGTTCTGAGGACATTTTGATGTCTTTTTTGGTGCAAGGTTTTTCTATGAGGGATTTTAAGAAACAACTGTCTGCAATGTCAGAATGTAAATCTCATTTGTAAGAAGGTTACAAAAATTCCTCCTGTGAGAAATGTATTTCCTGATTTTGTGTTAATTACTTGTATGAGAACAAAAGACACAGATGTTTATTTGTGTTTACACCATGCAATAATAACTGCTTGATTCCAACAGAGATCAATGCCTGATGCAAAAAACATTTTTTATTTGCTTAGTGAGTAGATCTATATGGAAAATCTAATACATTAAAGGCTAAAACTCTAGTATAAAAGTGATGAATATGTAATTTGGGGTGTTGAAATCTTTAAACATTATGGAATAGTCTGTCCTAGTATATATAACATTTTGGAATATAGAAGTTTTTGTTAAAACATATTCTGGAAAGGCCTAATATCTTTCTTGTTCATTGTTTGCAATGTTTGAAATAATCTCTTCTTGAACTATATTACAGTAATGAGCAGAACTGGAGAATGAACTGATCATGCACTAGTTTTGAAGGCTCATTGAGATTTGAAGGGGGTGGGGACAGGGTCAGGCTAGACAGAGATAAGGTGTGAGAAGGGGAGAAATTTAGTGAACACCTTAGTAGCAAAAGAAGGTTTAAGATGGAATAACTCAAGCAAGCACAAACAAAGATGTAACCATAAGACAGGACTATGGAGCATCTCTTTGCACTCCCACTGGGACATTGACACAATTATAATCATGGCCAAGCTTCGTGAATGAAGATATGGGAAGGGCTCTACCCTTGCTTGCTACAAGAGCGCTGATGGCTAAAAAGGCCAAGTCTGGGAACAAAAACACAGCTAAAAGTCTCCTTGGATGGTATTGACGAGGCATGGTTCTTTCTGCAATGTCTTTTCTCCTCAGGGCCAATTCTACGTGAGTTTTCAAAGGAGGCAGCAGTGTTATATGCTAGATATGTTAGATGGTGTATCTCCATGATTCCCGATTTGAGGCCAAAGTGGACCACTGATGGTGGTCAACATGGCCAAGAC
Organism: Calyptomena viridis; assembly: GCA_013390005.1. Taxonomy (NCBI): domain Eukaryota; kingdom Metazoa; phylum Chordata; class Aves; order Passeriformes; family Eurylaimidae; genus Calyptomena; species Calyptomena viridis. The sequence continues at coordinate 34,501 of WEIV01002299.1, forward strand.
TAAGGTGCTATTTCAAGGAGTCCTTGTATCTCCTCTTTGGAGCTCCTCTATGGTGGCAGGCAGTGGTGAGTTCACCATAAAGCACAATCTTAGGGAGGCGGTGATCCTCCATCCTGGAAACGTGCCCTGTCCAGCCCAGTTGCGTTCTCAACAGCATGGCCTCAATACTGGTGACCTCTGCCTGTTCGAGGACGGTAACGTTAGTCACAGAGTCAGTCCAGTGGATGTTTAGGATTGTATGGAGGCAGTGCTGATGGAAACGTTTGAGAAGTCACAGATGATAGCAGTAGATGACCCATGATTCAGACCCATATAAAAGAGTAGACGGTACAATGGCTTTATAAACACTAATCTTTGTGCTTTTCTTCAGGTGTCCGCTATAAAGTGCTTGTGCACCAACACATGCAGTATTGGGAAAAACAGAAGGAAGTAGAGATTTGTGTGCAGCTACAGGTCTTTGGTCTCACTGCAATTCTGGAGCCATGGCAGCATAGCTTCTATGACTGGAATGTTGTCATGATGGTCTACATGATGTTTAGTAGAGACAGACTAGGAAGGTGTGGTGGTGGCATTACCCTCTATATAAGGCAACACTTGGAACGTATCAGGCTCTGTCTCAGGGTGGATGATGAGCCAGTCAAGAGCTTATGGGTTAAGATAAAAGGGCAGACTAGTAAATATGATACTGTTGGGGCTGTTTGCTACAGAACACCTGATCAGGAGAAGGAAGTGGATGAGGCATTCTAATGTCAGCTTGAAGTAGCCTCAAAATCAGGGGGTTTTGTGGGGGGCTTTTACTACTGATATTTGCTGGAGAAGTAATATAGCAAAACACAAACAGTTCAGGAGGTTCCTGGAAAGCATTGATGACTAATTCATCTCACAAGTAGTCAAGGATCCTACAAGGAATAGTGTGCTGCTCAACCTCACACTAACAAACAGAGAAAGACTTGTTGGAGGGTTGTGAAGGCTGGAGACAGCCTTGGTTGTAGTGACCCTGAGATTGTGGAGTTCAGTGTTGGATAAGAAGGAAGCAGAGCAACAAGTAAGATTCTAAGAGAGCTAACTTTATCTTCTTCAGGGATTTTCTTGGAAGAATCCCATGGAAACGGGCTTTGCAGAGAAGAGAGGTCTAAGAAAGCTGGTTGATATCGAAGAATCACTTCCTCCAGACTAAAGAACTACGTGTTCTGATGAGTAAGAAATTGCACAGAAGGTGTAAGAGACCTGCATGAATGAATAAAAAACTTGCTATTTATTCAGATGTAAGCAGGAAATGCACAGGAGATAGAAGCAGGGTCAAGCAACCTGGAATGAATATAGGGAGATTGTCAGAGTAAGTAGAAATGAGACAAGGAAGGCTAAGGCCCACATAGAATTAAATCTGGCTAAGCATGTCAAGGACAATGAGAACGACTTCTTCAAATACATCAGTAACAAAAGAAAAAAAAAGGATAATGTGAATCCATTACTAATGGAGGGGCCCCCCTGGTAACAGGGTATACAGAGAAGGCAGTTACTGAGTGCCTTCTTTGAATTGGCCTTCTGATAAGACCAGCCCTCAGAAATCTCTGACTCAGGAGACCAGAGTAACAGAATGTTGGAAGAAACACTTTCCCTGGTTCGAGAAGGATTAGGTCAGAGAACATCTAGACAAAATTGATATCCACAAGTCCATGGGGCCTAACAAGATGCATTCACAAGTGCTGAGAGCTCGTGGACACCACAGCTATGCTGCTTATGATCATCTTGGGAAGATTGTGATGATTAGGAGAGGTGCCTGAGGGCTGGAAGAAAACAGATGTCACCTAGGCTTCCAAAAACAACAAAGAGGATCCAGGGAAAGACTGGCCAGTCAGACTCACCTCAATCCCTGCAAAGGTGAAAGAGTACATTATTCTGGAGGCTATATCTATACACATGGATGACAAGAAGGTGATCAGGAGTAGTCAGCATGGAGTCACTAAAGATACATCAAGCTTGACCAACACGATTGATTTCATTCTATGATGAAACAACTACTTGAATGGATGAGGGGATATTGTTTATATCAGCGTCAGCAAGGCTTTTGACACTGTCTTTCACAACATCCTCATAGACAAGCTCAGGAAGTGTAGACTGGATGAGAGTACAATGAGGTGGTCTGAGAACTGGCTGAAGAGCAGATATCAGAGGGTTATAATCAGTGGCACAGGGTGCAGTTGAAGCCCTGTCACTAGTGGTGTCCCCCAAGGTGCAGCACTGGGCCCAATATTTAACTTATTCATCAACAAATTGGATGAAGGGTCAGATGCCTCCTGTACTGGGTCTATCTGAGCCCCAGCAGCCTTAGCAGTGCTAGGAGATAATGGTCCACTGTTTTGACTGCTGTGAGGCAGAGGGGACACGAGCAGATCAGGTGACCCAGACTGACCAAAGGGATATTCNGGGTTGGAGAGATGGGCAGGTAAGAACCTTCTGCAGTTCAACAAAGGCAAGTGCAAGATCCTGCACCTGGGTGAGAATAACCCTACGCACAGTACAGCATCCAGTACAGGCTGGAGGATGACATGCTGGAAAGCAGATTTACAGGGAAGGGCCTGAGGGTTCTGGTGGACAACAAGCTGTCTATGAGCCAGTAGTGTGTCCTTTTGTCCAAGAAGGCCAATTGTGTCTCAGGATGCATTAGGAAGAACATTGTCTACAGGTTGAGGGAGATGATCCAGCTCCTCTACTCAGCACTGATGAGGCCACATCTGTAGCACTGTGTCCAGCTCAGGGCTCTCCAGTACAAGAGAGACATGGAGCTTCTGGAGCAGATCCAGCAGAGGGCTATGAAGATAATGAGGAGAGGGGAGCATCTCACTTATAAGAAAATGCTGAAAGAGCAGCCTGGTTATCCTGGAGAAGATAAGACTTAGAGACCATAGCAACATTGCCCTGTTATGTAGGGATAGGGTCAAGATAGCCAAGATACAGCTGTAGATGAACTTGTCGAGAGACACAAAGAATAATAAGGTCTTCTACAGGTATGTCAGCCAGAAAAGAGAGGTCAAGTATGTATACTCCTCTATGAACATGACTGGGAAACTGGTATCAACTAATGAGAAGTAGGCTGACATACTCAATAACAATTTTACCTCAGACTTCACCAGAAACCTTACTTCCCATACCTTTCATGTGGATGGAAGAGAAGATCAGGTTTGTGACCGCCTGAGGAATCTGAACATACAGATGTCTATGGGACCAAATCCCAGGGAACTGAGGGAATTGGCAGATGCCATTGCCAAGCCACTCTCCATGATATTTGAAAAGTTGTGGTAGTCAGATGAAGTCCTGACTGACTGCAAAAAGATAAACATTTCATCCATTTTTAAAAAGAGTAGAAAGAAGGACTCTGGGAACTACTGACCTGTCAACCTCATCTTTACACCTGGAAAGATCGTGGAAGAGATCCTCCTAGAAGCTATGCTAAATCACATGGAGGACAGGGGGTGACTTGAAACTGCCAGTACAGTTTCAAATCCTGCTTGACAAACCCAGTGGCCTTCTAGAACGGAATTACTACATCAGTGGATGTGAAAAGAGCCTTAGAAGTCATCTCTCTGGATTTCTGTAAGGCTTTTGACATAGTCTCCCACAACATCTTTCTCTTTAAATTGGAGAAACAGGGACTTATTGGATGCTTTGTGAGGTGGATAAGGAATTGGCTGGATGATTGCATTCAGCCGTTAGTCATCAAAAAGTCCAGATGGAGATCTGCGACAAGTGGTGTCTCTCAGGATCTGTATTGGGGCCAGTTCTGTTTAATAGCTTCATTAATGACATAGACAAAGGCATCAAGTGCAACCTTAACAAATTTGCAGGTGACATNCAGAGAGCCTATTGCTTAAAGGGGGCTCATAAGAAAGGTGGGGACAGACCTTTCAGTAAGGCCTGCCACAATAGGAGAAGTGGTAATGGTTTTAAACTGAAAGATGGTAAATTTAGATTGAGGATAAAGAAGAAGTTTTTTACCATCTGGGTGGTGAAACACTGGAACAGGTTGCCCAGAGAAGCAGTAGATTTCCCATCCTTGGAAACATTTAAGATAAGGTTGGATGGGCTCTGAGCAACCNGCGGGTTGGGGAAACCCCTGGTATGAAGGGATTGAGAGCAGCACTGCCAAGAATGACTTGGGGGTGTCGGTGGATTTGAGCTGATGATATACTCTTACAGACCAGAAAGCCAACTGCATTCTTTGAAAGAACTGTGAACAGCACGTCAAGGGAGGTGATTTTGCCTCTCTGCTCCACTCTTGTGAAACCCCACTTGGACTATTTTGTCCAGCTCTGGAGTCCTCAGTGTAAGAAAGACTTGTTAGATTGGGTTTAGAAGAACACCATGAAAATAATCAGAGGGTTGGAGAACACTTCTCATGAGGGAAGGCAGAGAGCTTGTTCAGCCCGGAGAAGAGAAAGCTCTGCAGAGAGCCTATTGCTTAAAGGGGGCTCATAAGAAAGGTGGGGACAGACCTTTCAGTAAGGCCTGCCACAATAGGAGAAGTGGTAATGGTTTTAAACTGAAAGATGGTAAATTTAGATTGGGGATAAAGAAGAAGTTTTTTACCATCTGGGTGGTGAAACACTGGAACAGGTTGCCCAGAGAAGCAGTAGATTTCCCATCCTTGGAAACATTTAAGATAAGGTTGGATGGGCTCTGAGCAACCTGATCTAGCTGAAGATGTCCCTGCCTAGGGCAGGAGGGATAGGACTAGAAAACCTTTAAACATCTTTTCCAACTCAAAGCACTCTATGATTCTAAGCACCATTCTTGGGAGTGGGTGGTTGAGTTTCTACAGTCACAATCACTACAAAAAGGATGAATATATTTTATATATGAAGAAACACATTATCTGTGTTTAAAAATATGTAATTAAAAAAATGCACCTTACATCCAAAATTCAGTGAACAATATGTGCCATGGAATTATTTAATTATTTAATTTTCTCATATTATTCTGATGTGTATTGAAGACCTCTAATCATCAAGGTCATTGTCAGTTCCCCATATGCTGGAATTTTGGAAATAACTTTTTGATCTGTCAGTCAGACATTTAGTTTTGAAAAAATAATTTATAGAAAAATATTTTTCCATGCAACATTCTGATAAGACAAGAGAAATCACGAAAAATATATGTCAAGCGATGCTGAAAATCACTAGGAGATGTAGCTTCTAGTAATTTTATATTTATATCACAGTCACCATTCAAGCTGAAAACTAAAATTCTCTCTCTAGTAATCTGCTTCAACACAGATTAATAGAAAAAAAATAGAATNGATTAATAGAAAAAAATAGAATTAGTCTTTCTGGCAAACAATTTGTTTGCTAGCGATCAAAACTTTTTTTTCCCCGCACTACTTTCAGGATCTTATTTCCTGTATAATTTCTAAAGATGTCTCACTAACAACAGATATTATAAAGTTAAAAGCTGTATGTAAACTTTAAGGTTAGACAAAACCTGTCTTTCTGATATAGAAGGAAAAACATTTTTTTCTGATATCAAGTGTTGGAAACAACTCTAGTTAATTTCTGTTAACTTTAAGAGTTAATAAATAAATAGAACACTTGCAGAAAACAAGACAATCTTGANATTTTCTCAATAACTTCATTCTGAATGCAGTTTGTTAAGCCATTTGTTTTCTTTTTTTTCCTTCTAGAACAGTGAGTTAGCAATATTGGTACACCTTAACCATAGACCTAAAGAAAGCCTACTGAGAGTTGATTTGCTTTATTTATTTAATTTTTACACCATTC
>WEIV01002301.1:9904-67596 GCA_013390005.1 Calyptomena viridis
CCACGGATTGCAGGGGCCCCATTCCGGTGCTTAAGGCATCTCCTCTCCCCTTCTTCCATTGATCTTGGTGTTAATCACAACTTCTCACTCTGCTCTTCTCCAAGCGCCCATGTTTGTCTGCCTGCACTTTTTTTTTCTCCTTCTTAAATATATTATCACAGAGGTGTTTCCATAACTCCTCATTGGCCTGGCCTTGGCCAGCAGCGGGTCCAGCCTGGAGCTGACTGACATTAGCTCTGCTGGAAATGGAGAAACTTCCAGCAGTTTCTCAAAGAAGCCTCCCCATAGGCCCTCCTGCTAACAAGAAAAAACCTGGCCACTAAAAACTACCACACCACGTGAAGAATTTTTTATTTTTTCTATACACCAGACTGTCCACATTTCCTATGGTGAGACAATTAGCCCAGTAGTCACCTGTAAATCTGGGTAGGATTAGGAAGTGGGTGGTAAACAGCACAGATGAGATGCAACTATATGAAAGAAATTTGTTACAACAAGTATTACAAAGTGTTTGTATTGCATACACAGCTCTATTATTTGAAAGTATCCAGCAACTACCTGTGTAAATCTATGGATAAATCTTTCTGTAGACAGACAAAATCCTGACATTGCTAAAATCCTTCAGGTCTTCTTACAGGGACTTCTCTATCTCTGAATTGCTAATCCTGTTCTGCTCTCATGTCTGAGCTATCGCACACTGGTTTTCACTGCTGGAGGTTCTTGGCCATTGTGTCAATTGGTCTTTGCTATCATTGGATATATGTATCTGGCTCATGTAAGAGAAGGGAAGATACTGGGTTGCTTTTCATCACCCTTCGTATTTTGAATCTGAAGTTCATGTACCAAGATATGAGAAAATTTCTTTGATCATCTTGATCATTTCTTGATCATTTTCTTGATCTGTTGTGGTGGCTGCCTGTCAGACCTTCCACTATTTTTTTTTTAATTGGTGTTAAATCCATCCTGCATTCCCCTTAGTTTACTGCTCAAAGTAGGGCCTTGAAGGACCTGCAAGAAAAAATTAATGATTGGACACTGATAATTCAGAAACAGAGGAGCAGGTATGCTTATTTGTCTTCTTATGAATATAAAAGGCTATAAGATTAAAAACACTTAACATAAAGATCAAACACTACACAAAATCTTTGCAAATTGTTAACCATTTTCTTGGGATAAAAAAAAGAAATTCTCGTAAAACTGGTGATTGCTTTACAATAATACCCTTTTCTCTACTCTCCATCTATCCCTCCAATTTGTACCATCAATAAGAAGGACATGGATTAAGGGGCCCTCATTTGTTGGTATGATATTCTTCTTGCTTTCTTCTTTCAGAAATTAATTCAACTATTTGCATTTGTTTCCCAAGCATCATTTTGTTTCTGAGTGCATTAAGAGGAGAGAAAAAAAAATTGCTTGCAAAATCCCTTCCTCTCTTTTTTCATTTCCTGCCAGTTTTGATTACAAATGTTTTTCACTTGAGGCTTTAAATACCAAAGCAAAGTGCAATAACAGAGTCCCTATGTACAAGACCCCTATAAAAGATTTCAAGAACTAAAAGTATGTGCAAAAATAGTATTTTCTGTGAACATGAAAAATCCATAGTTTGGGATTTGTTCTCACGAAGTATTAGAGAGTTTAACTAACAGTTCAATCACAGATATTTACTTCATCCTTTCAAAGAAAATTTTCAAAATAGATAGTAGCTACAGATAAAATTTCTGATTGTACTGGAATAATTCTGTGTAAATATTAAGGTTTTTAACTATACTGGCTGTTTTGGATTCACAGATTATTTGTGAAGAAACCACAACTTTGCAAGCATGTTTATTACTCAAACAGTGTGACAGCATTGCATACAAATTTTTAAAGCCTTGAAATACTCTGAGATTGTTCCACTTCCAGACTTTGTGGATCCTTATTCAAGTTTGAAACCAACCATGTACACTGCACACACTAGATCTTCTTTCCTAGCTGTATTCATATATACAAGAGATCTTGAAAAACATAAACATAGCTCCAGTGTGAATAGATGAAATGCCATAACTGGGGAAGGACAGTAAATCAACTCAGTCCTTTTGGTCATGTAATGGATATACAGCCAAATATCTGCTAATGTGCAGGATGGACACAAATTTAGACCTAAAGAGAATGATATGTGTGTCAGATGCCATAATTTTTCCCCTGTTCCTTGCATCTTTCAAATGGGATAAAAAAAAATAGAAAGAAGATAGAGTTTATCACTAGTAACACACTGGATGTCAATACACTTTTAATCTCAGTGTTATTCAGCTGATTGCTTCTTATTCATGATGCCTAATGTTCTCCTGGGCATGCACATATATTCTGTATTTGATAGTGTTATTTCTATTGTTAATTTTGAGCTAAGCAGTAGCTTTCTTAGTTTGAGACATTCTGTCTTTTCCATGGTACTCATTGCAAATCAAAGCAGAAAAAAAAAGAACTTTATTTATACCTGACCTCAATAAAAGTTATTCGGTACAAAGGTTAACACACCCTACGTGTTACTATTTAATAAGAGACCTCTACAATTATACCTTCTGTATTCTTGATGCAGCCTCACCTTGAATTTTTTGGCAGTTTTGGTCACCACAACATAAGAAAGATATTAAGCTATTAGAGAGTGCCCAAAGGAGGGTAATGAAGATGATGAACAGCTTTGAGGGGAAGGTGTATAAGGAGCAGCTAAGGGCACTTGGTCTGTTCAGCCTGGAGAAGAGGAGACTGATGGGACACCTCAGAACAGAACCCGAGGCAATGGCCTGAAGTTGTGTTACAGGAGGTTTATTTACATTGGATATTAGCAAAAGTTTCTTCACCCAAAGGGTGGCTGGGCACTGGAAAAGGCTCCCCAGGGAAGTGATCACAGCCCCAAGCCTAACAGAGTTCAGTAAGCATTTGTATGATGCTCTCAGGCACATGGTGTGACTCTTGGGGATGGTTTTGTGCAGGGCTAAGTGTTGGACTTGATCTTTGTGGGTCCTTTCCAACTCAGCATATTCTGTGATTCTGTAGTACATGTGTATTGCAGAAACAAAATATTATGTAAAGATAACTAAGAACAATATATTCAGATAAAAGGGCAATTCAGAGAGTCAAGAATGCTGATTAATGGACTTGAAAAGTATCAAATTTTTTATAAGGTGACTAATTTCAAACAGTTCATTACTTTAAAATAATGTTCCACAACTTAATAAACGCTTAGAATTAAAGGTCCTGCTATTAGTAGTTTTTCAGCAAAAACAGTTTTGAAAGTTCCTGGTGTTCTGTTATTTAATTTCTTCCTACTGGTGAACTTGTCAGATTTTCAGACCATGCTAAAGTGACAGAAAGAAAGACACAAAGGAAACAACCTTGCATTCAGGACCACTTGCCCATTTCATTCAGTATCATATTTCTAATAGTGGCCTGTGTCAGATGTTCCAACAGATGACAAAAATAAGCAACTCATATTTATGCTCACATTGCCAAAGCCATTTGGATGCCTAAATCATATTGATATTAACCTTTGTGAATTTAAGCTCTAAGGAATAAATTGCCTTGAGCATCTCAGATGACTTAACATAGCAACAGAATAAAATAGAATTTTATTCCTAACCTGTGGCAATAACTAGTCAGCTTATTCACTGGAGCATTAGGGATAATGCTTTTTCTGAGTTCATTTGTGAATTACCTTATCTACCATGTACAAGAAAGAATTATATCCTTTGCTCCTCTGCACAAGAAAATATAAATAGGTATACTGGCATACTCATACCCATTGCCTAGTTGCAGTGCTTTGTGCAGGTGATACCATTTGTTAGGACTCTCAGGTGCCTAGTAAAGTATGATGTTATTGAAGCCATTCTGCTGACAAATTTGGTTGAAATTGGCCAAAAGCTTAAGAAACTACAAGAATGAAGTATACTTTTATATAATTCTCGCCCACATGGGGTTATGTATATTCCATCAAGACTTTAAGCCTTAGAAAACTGAAATGAAGATAGATTAGATAGATAGATAGATAGATAGATAGATAGATAGATAGATAGATAGATAGATAGATAGATAGATACTTCAATGTTTCAAACAGTGAGAGAGCATATTGGTGCACATCATGGACAAAGGCTCTAAATCAAACACATGAGCTGAATGCAGATTACCATTGTACTGGAGAATACTGCTGCTTTGCCTTCTTACATGTTCTGAAAGATAATAATAACTTTAAGACATTTTTTATTAGAAAGACTCAGATCTATTTTTCCAGTTTTTTAAGTCTAGCCTCACAGTCTCTATATACAAAAAAAATTAATTTGTTATGAATAGCAAGCCCATTACTTATACAAAGAGAAAATATCCTACATTCACCTTAGATTAAATATATGTAATTCATCAGTTTTGGTAATTTTTACAACACCATAGGGCTATTACTTATTGTGGTCAGCTGTCACACACACATCTTCATGTGGATTTTGGATGTTGGTAACTGAATATGTTATAAAATATGTGTTACTTTGGATTATCAGTCTGCATGAAAGCTAGCTTCCAAGGAGGCAGAAAAAGACGTGGTGAGTTTTATTTGAGCAGCACTAAAACAGGAAGTGAAAAGAGATATTAAAATTAGTAATGCTTCCTTCAACAATTCTAGAAAGACCATCAGAGGAGGGCAAACAACTTTCGTATTATACCCAGTAAGCAGAGAGGCTCTCTTACTGTCAGGTATATAAAGACACTGTGTGAAATCAAGACACTCCACAAGAACATAGGACATACCTGGTGAAGACCCAATTATGTAATTCAGAGTCCACATGAGCTCCCAAAAGTCTGATTTCAGGTAACAACTTTATCAAAAATGGGTTTTCTTCCTTTACAGTTCTCTCCAGGAAAACTGCAAAAGACATTGTATTTTCTTGCCACTTACTGTTCCTCACTGAATTCTTTCAGCCCTGGGAACACACCTGCCTTTGTGTGTTTATCTCATATTTTTCTTATCTAATTATTTTTATTTTTGCTGTTTCTTTTTGCTGTCTTGTTCACAACTGATGGGTTGAGGTATGGGGGTTTGGCTGTTAATAATTTTCTGGGTTTGCTTTGTTCAATTTTTTAATCTTTTTTTGTCTTTCTTTTTTTCTTTGTCCTTCCTATTCTCCCCATCTCATTTTCACTTCTTCATTAACATCATTCCTTCAAAAACTTAGTATTGTGCTCAGCTTCGTGGTTGTGAATTGCATTTGCAGGAAGAAAGTGAGTATTTAGAATTCTTCATCCATCCTTTGCATATACATACCGCCTAGAGTCCTAGATAATTAGAAGACAGATAAATATTTTCAATATAATTACTTATAATTAGGGTATGCCCTTTAGAATCAGGTAGGAGGAGACAAAGAATGCCTCTAACAGATTTTCCTACCTGGCTAGATTTTTCTGATTTCAGCTGTCTATTTTCCAGTTAAAGGAATAAGGAATATTTTTATTATTGCTGTTACTCCAGCTAGATAGTTTTTTTTCAGTTTCCAAATGCTATTTGTTTTGTATCAAGAATTTCACAAGTCTCTCCAAAACTGAGCAGTTTTCCCTAAAGCTGTAATAAATTTCTAGGCAAGTCACTATCTTGTCAGTCAGAGGCAGCATAGCTTTCAATGATTCACAAAGAATGGTTAGTTTCGTGAAAAGTACTGTCAGGAAATACTTATGCTTTGCAAAGTGGCTACATATTTGAAATGGAAAGCTTACACCCAACTCGACTATTATTTGTCATCTCAAATAAATAAATAAACTAATTAATCGAGCAAGCATGTAGCTACAATTCAACCAAATATAAATTACTGATAATCTTTACACACACAGAGGCATATATAACTGCCAATGGCAGATCAGTCAGTAGGGTAGGTTTAAATTAGATCATAACTATTGATAGAATTTTTAGGCTACCAATACAGTCAATTACTGCAGTTCCAATTTCTTTTGATTACAAAAGGATATAAAACAGTGCTAAAAGTATCTGCTACTGACACAGAATTTACATGTTACTCCTTTTTAGAGAAATGCAAATGCCTATTTTCCCTGAAAAGAGCATACATTTTATCTTCCTTTGGCTGTATTTCCATGACTAGTGCTTATCAGATTCTCCTTTTAATTTGAACATTCATGGATAAATGCTGATCAGAAGCAAAAAATCTTAACTGGAACTAGTATAGAAAAAATAATTAAGCTCTTAATAGAGGAGAAAAGTCTTGATTTTTCCTAGCTATATGGAAAGATCCTTTTGCAAAGCTGGAATTGAAGAGCTCACACCAAACACCTTAAGTACCCAGAACTGGGTCAACATAAATAGAAGGAATGATGAAAAATGTTTTATTTAGCAGCATAGCATGTTTCTTCCAGAAGAAATGTATGCCAAAATCCTCCATCACTTAAAGGATTTTGCATTTATATCCTCATATGTATAGGATGAGGATATACCTGGTGTAAACTGGATTAGCTCCCTGAATTCCAGGACTGTTAAGTCAAATAGTCTTCTCTGTGAATTATTTCTTTATTTGTGTCCTGATGGACTAATGTATGATCAGAAAAGAGAGCCTGGGAAAAAAAGTCTAATATTCCTTTCAAATTATCTCCTCCTTCAAAGAAAAAAAATTGCTTGTTTTCTTGTTAAAGATTAGTTCTGATTTGAGGCAAGTTGTTTTTCTGTGTGTTCCTGAAATACTTAAAGTTTCCACAGTACTGAAAATCAAAGTAATTCACTGTAAGCTTGCAGTAGGTTGACCTTGGCTGGATGCCAGGTGCCCACCAAAGCCACTCTATCACTGCCCTTCTCAGCTGGACAGTGGAAAGAAAATATAACAAAAGGCTTGTATGTTGAGATAGGGATAAGAAGAGATCACTCACCAACTACCATCACATGAAAAACAGACTTGACTTGGGGAAATAAATTGATTTTATCATCAATCACATCAGAGTAGGACAATGAGAAGTGAATCCAAATCTTAAAAATATCTTTCACCCACCCTTCCTTCTTTTCCAGGCTTAACTTTATTCCTGATTCTCTACATCCTCCCTATAATCATGCAAGTGGACGGGGAGTGGGGGTTAGTGTGAGTTCACCACATTGTCTCTGCTGCTGTTTCCTCCTTAAACCCAGGACTCCTCGCACTCCTCCTTTTCTTTAGTATAAGGTTCTTTCCAAGGGGAACAGTACTCCATGAACTTCTTGAGTGTGAGTACTTCGATAGGCTACAGCTCTTCACAAAATTCTGCAGCATGTGTCCCTTCCACAGATGCAGTCCTTCAGGAACAGACTGCTCCGGTGTGGGTCTACATGGGGTCACAAGTCCTGCCAGCAAGCCTACTCCAATGTGTGCGCCTCTCTCCACAGCTCTTGATAGGACCCTGTTCCAGCATGGGCTTCCCATGGGGTAACGGTCTCCTTCGGGCATCCCCCTGCTCCAATGTATAATCCTCCATGAGGTGTAGGTGGATCTCTGCTCCACAATGGACCTCCATGGCCTACAGAGGGACAGCCTGCCTTACCGTGGTCTCTATCATGGAATCTCCATGAAGCCTGGATCACCTTCTCTCCCTCCTTCTTCACTGACCTGGGTGCCTACAGAGCTTGGTGCCTACAGAGCTTTTTCTCTCATTTGTTTTCATTCCTCTCTTTTCTGGCTGCTATTTGCTTCTCTGAAATAGCTTCTTTGCCTTCTTAGCTGTCTTATTGCACAGTTGTTACAATCATCACTGCTGGTCTAGGCCTTGGCCAGCAGCAGGTCTGTCTTGGAGCCAGCTGGCATTGGCTCTGTCAGACATGAGGGAAGCTTCTGGCATCTTCTCACAGCAGACACCTTTGTAGCCCCCGTGTGTTAGGCACCAGAGTCATGTCTAAGATTCTGTCATATTTGGTCCATCATCATGCACATGAACAGAACAATGAACAGAATTGTATTGTTTAATTGGAGGAAAATTGACTTCTAAAAAAGAAATAATGTTTTAATTAACCAGAGGGAATTTGTAAGGAAGAGGAACAATGTATTAATCAATCAGTGGGAATTGGACCTCTGAAAGAGGAACAATATACAATAGAGCTGTTGTTGGCATGGAGTTGGTATAATAAACCTGAAGTGTATGGCCTGCCTACCCCTCACATCAAGCACCATGCTCCATCTCCTCCTCCTGCTCAGTGGCTTTGCAAGTATCCAGGGGTTGGTATGTATTATTTGCTACAGCGAGTGATAGAATAAAGTTGCTTTAGCTTTTGCATTCACAGTTTGTATGTTAGAGTCTTCTGTGTGTAGGAATCTTCTAAAACTGTAACACCCTCTGGTACCAAAACCTTGCCACAGAAATCCAATGCTAAGATTTATGCAATAAATCATTAAGCAACTAAAGTGGTTTGGGTTGGGAGGGAAATAAAAGCCTCTGGGCAGGGTTGCCATGCAGCAGACCAGGTTGCTCAGGGCCCCATCCAGCCTGGCCTTGAACATTTCTGGGATGGGGCATCCATAACTCTTCTGGGAAAGCTGTTCTAGGGCCTCACTACTCTCACAATAAAGAATTTCTTCCAAATATCTTATCTAAACCTACTCCCTTTCAGTATATTCTTCTATTTTCCGTTGTGCTACCACGTCCTTTTAAAAAAATCTCTCTCTGGTTTACTTGGAGCCCTCTTAAGGCTGCTCTAGGATCTCCTCAGAGTCTTCTTTTTTCTGGGCTGAACAACACCAACTCTCTCACTGTCTTGATAGGAGAGGTGCTCCAGCCCTCTAATAATCTTCATGGCCCTGCTTTGGACTCCAACAGGTCCACATCTTTCTTGTGCTGGGCACCCCAGAGCTGTGGTACTCCAGATGGGGTCTCACAAGAGCAGAGTAAAGGAGAGAATATCTCCCTCAAACTGCTGGCCACGTTTCTTTTGATGCAGCCCACTATACAGTTGCCCTTTTGGACTGAAAGCACACACTGCCAACTCATGTCCAGGCTCTCATCCACCAGCAATTCCCAAGTCCTTCTTCACAGATCTGCTCTCAATTAGTTCTTCTTTCAGTCTGTACTCATGTCTGGGATTGCCACATCCCAGGTTCAACACATTGCACTTTGGCTTGTTGAACTTCATGAGGTTCTTATGGACCCACTTCTCGAGTTTGTCCAGGTCACTCCAGATGACATCCTGTCCTTCTCTTGTGTCAATACCACCACTCAACTTGCACTCAGCTTGCGGGAGGTGCACTTGATCTCACTCTCTATGTCATTGAAAAAGATAATAAAAAGCAGTGGTCCCAAGAGAGAGCCCTGAGGGACACTGCTCATCACTTGTCTACACTTGGACATCAAACTGTTGACTGTAACCCTTTGAGTGTGTCCTCATAGCCAATTTCTTATCCACTAAATTGTTCATGTTTCAAATCCATGCATCTCCAATTTGAAGATAAGGATGTCACATGGAACCATGTCAAAGGCCTTACTGAAGTCTAGGTAAATTACATCAGTCTTCCCTTGTTGACTCTTGCAGTCATTCCATCATAGAAGGCTAAGGAGAACTTTGGAAATTGGGGTGTTTCATTACTACTATAGTGAACCCAGTTATATATGATTTCTCAGGGACAGGTGCAATATGTTTTGATTTGGTGGATTTATAACAGTAAAAGAGTATTTGCCACTCTTTATCCTGCATCATTTGAAAGTAAGAATCCAAAATAAAGAAAAACATATACATTTTTCATAGTCAAAATATTAGCTTTGAGTGGAAAAAGTGATTGCTGAAAAATAAGGTAATATGTTGCATGATGTATGAGTGTATGAAACAACAAAAGATTCCTTAACAGGTTTGCCAGGCTTTGAATCAAGACAAGGAGTATGTAATATATTTTTTAGCTTTCCTTTTTTCTCCTTTGTGCAGGCATTTAGACATGATGAAAAAAGAAACATGATATCACTGGTTTGAGTAAGCCATTGTGTGAGTAGTTAAGAAAAGTTTTTCATTTCATTTATGTAGAACTCTTTTCTCTTCTCTATCAAATTCAGGCATTTAATTTTTCTATGTTCAAAGTGGGCAGCTTCAAAATAGGGTATTGTTATTTCTTTTGTAGAGTATTGTAATAGTAGGGATCAAAAAGATTAAGCTTTTATCAGGTAAAACATGGGAGAAAACCACAAAAACTGTCCTGTACATACACATGTGAGGAAAGAGCCTATAGAAATCACTGAAAAAGGCAATTAAAGAGCAAAAGAAAAACAGATATTGGGTCGAGGGCAAGATCAAACCATTCATATCAGAGCAGTGTTAGACCAGCTGTAAATTATTTTGAAAATCCCATCACTGACTTTTTTTTTCTTTTCCCCCTGGAAGCTAGAGAGACTCAATGCACTGAGCAGATTTTGAAACAGTAACTAATTGACCAATTGACTGAGTTCCAGATATAGGCTGGAGCATCTCTGTTACCTCTGGGTGGCTGTCTTTCACAAATTGTAGGCTGAATTCACCTCTACGCTGACAGCCTCAGGAGAAACACCAAGGGCTACATGGTGCACCAGGTGGATGCACGGCTTAAAGTATCCATCCATGCCAGCTCAAAATGTCTCCTGAATGGCACACCAGGACTGTGTTGCCATTTCTGCCTTGTGGCTCCAGACTTGTCATGGTGTCAGTGACATCAGTGAAAACAAAAACACATTTTCTGACACTATGAAGACAAAAGTAAAACAGTGAGAAAATTGGAGCTTCCCAGATCTTGAGGAGAAATGGAAATATTTTCAGTGTTTATATACTGGGCTTTTCTGATACAAACCAGTTCTGCTGTAAACAATATGTTTATACATATGCCAATCTTGAACTAAATGATACCGAACATTATGTTTTGTTTCTGGGTGCTTTTCCAAGCATTTCTTTTTCACCCATTGTTAGTAATAAGCCTCCCTTAAGGCACAGCCTGATGCCCAGTCTTTTGCCACTCCTTTCATTTTTTTACTGAAATCTAGGATAAGTCGTAAAGGCAATTCATGAGGGAGAAACCAAGAGAAAGATTTTGTTCACTTATATGATTCTCCTTGTCACACAGTTATAGCATTTGTTGGAGCATTTACTCACAGATGTTGCCAATGCCACAGACAGGTAGATTATTTTTTAATAATATCTTTCCCAAATGTCAGTCCCAATATTGAAGAAGAGTACTGATATTAGCCAGTAGTATTTTTTTGAAAAAGTAGAACTGCCATTAGACAGAAGCATATGTCCAGCTCACCAGCACTTGGATTCATGGTTCCCTCAAGCCTTCCAGCCAACTAAGGAAGATGTAAAAGGCTAATCAGCTCTAATTTGTGATCTTGTTTAGTGTCAGGAAAAAAAACTATTTCCTTTTTTTTTTTTTCTCTTCAACAGCAGAATATGAACTTTCCAGAAGAATAAAAGGCATGACTTGCTAATATACTGGCCTGGTATGACATTTCCAAGAAAACATAGTCTGTGAGTTGAGCTAGAATGATTCCGGCAGCTACCGCAGAAAATTCAGCAACAGTCACCATCCAAGAATAGGCAGGGCTGCTGTGTCCTGGGGTGTTGGAGTTGGCATGCTGCCACACTCACTCTACTCTGTCCAAAGAGATAAAAGCATATACTGATACTTCTGCCATCCTCTCTATCCAATACCCCCTCATATTTTTCCTATTTAGTTATATAGACATGCCAGTATTTGACATATACACATGCTTACCATTTTATGGGGGCTTTTGTAAGTCTGTAATTGAAAGTTACCTAACAACTGCCAAACAGACCCAATTTTCAACCTCCATTTCAGCTATGGCATAGCCAAACTGCATGTTATACTAATCTATTGTAGGCTGACAGCTGGTCTGATTTGGCTCCATCATTAAGATGCACCTGAAGCCTAGCTGTTCTTTGTCCTTAAAAGATGCTAACACCAGCAATATGACCTGAAGTGAGTCATGATTTCCTACCCACGGCAGAAGCCTGTATACGTAGGCACTTGCTTGAAGTTAATGGCGGGATATTTTTGTTTCTTGTCCAATAGCTCACATGTTTTCACTTATCCAGTACCAATTCCAAGGTGACACTTGTACACTAACCAATTATTAAGTATAAATATATTTCATGTACCAATAGAGTTGTTAGGAGTCAGAACTATTTAAAGGGTTAATAAACACTTTTCTGGGTCGTTGCCCATTAGAACTGACCCAAAGCGCTTCTGTGATCTGTGTCGTTCTCCTTATCTCGCCGACCCCCCCTGTACAACCCCCCTGTACAAGCCTATAACCTGTGTTATTTTACACCTTTCAAGCAGGCTTGACAATACATTTTGAATGCTTTACTGAACATAATTTCCTCTCTTGTAACCTTCACCTATACCCGTTGCTTAGGTTTATGACCAGGCTGCTGAGTACCTCCTTGTCTTTTTGACAAACTGCAGTAATAGAAAAAAATTTCAAGCCAAAGGCTTGAAATGACATGTCAGTCCACAAAGTTGGTGGTAGGGAGAGCTGGTGACAGAAAACTGCAGGTGTCAGTGAAAGCAGCCTTATACTGTGACAACCGTAGATTCCATCCTGTTAATTACATTGATCTTAAAATCAAAGTACCTTCAGGTAAAAGAGTTAACTAATACTGTAAATCTTATCTTTTAGTGTTGTAACAGTTTATATAAACAATCAATTAAAAAAAAGATACATTCTTTTTTCATCCATTCCAAGTACCTTGCCCTTGCCCTCACACCATCACCAATGTTCCATGAAGACAGTAGGCACATGGCACATTTTGTTAACAACAGAACATAGTTATGAATTGATTTGAACCTTTGCACTAGATATAAATATCAGCCTACTTCTTGAAGTGTTCTGTGTGCCTTAGGTGCACCCACCAGAACTGGTAGTGCTTCAAACACCTGCACTGGCTGCTTTCTGCAGGGCTTGAATGATGTAAATCTTTGTGGTAGAAGAGTGTCTTGGGAGAGACACAGATCACAAACAATTTATTAGAACACTTATTTATTAACGTCATGGTTTAATCCCAACCTGCAACCAAACCCCACACAGCCACCTGCTCACTCCCCTACCCGGAGGATTGGAGAGAGAATCAGAAGGGTAAAAGCCAGAAAACTCATGGGTTTAGATAAAGGCAGTTTAATAGGGAAAGCAAAAGCCATGTACACAAGCAAACAAAACAAGGAATTAATTCACCACTTCCCATGGGCAGGCAGGTGTTCAGTCATCTCTAGGAGAGCAGGGCCCCATCACATGTGACTGTTACTTGGGAAGACAAATGCCATCATCCAAAAAGTGCCCCACAACCTCTTTCTTGCCCTCACTTTATATACTGAACATGATGTCATATCATGGTATGGGATAACCCTATGGTCAGTTTGGGTCATTTGTCCTGCCTGTGTCTCCTCCCAGCCTCCCATGCACACCCAACTTCCTCACCACCGTGGCAGTATAAAAAACAGAAAAGGTCTTGGCTCTATGCAAGCACTGCTCAGCAATAATAAAAACATCTCTATATTATCAACCCTGTGTTCAAATCCAAAACAGCCGCATGCTAGACACTAAAGAAAATTAACTCTACCCCAGTTAAAACCAGCAGAATTAATTGTTTATTAATTAAATTTTTATTCTTAACAGCAGATAAGTATTGTCATGGTTCACTCAATTATTTCCTCACACAAACTCATAGGTGTGCAGCTGCAGTAACAGCTGGAAGGCCAAACTCAGCAATCAAGAAGGGAAGAGTCATACTGACTTGCCAATGTGTGGTGGATTGAAACCCTCCTCAACAGGACAAGGGAGAGAAAGTATATTAAAAGGCTTATGGGTCAAGATAAGGAGAGAGAGAGATCACTCACCCATCACAACCATGGGAAAAACATATTAATTTAATATATTTCTAATCAAATCAGAGTAGAATAATGAGAAATAAAAACTAATTCTTAAAAGCACCTTGCCCTCAGTTCTGCCTTCATCCAAGGCTCAACTCCACTCCTGATATTTTCTACATTCTCCCCTCAGCAGCACAGGGGGATCACAAGTTCATCACAAGTTATGTCTGCCAATCATTCCTCCTTACACTCCTCCCTGGCTCCACTGAGCAGACCCTTCCATGGGAAATGCTTCTCCATGGACTTTTCCAATGTAAGTTCTTCCCATAGGCTACAGTTCTCAGAACTGCTCCACCATGTGTCCCTCACACAGGGTAGTCCTTCTGGAACAGGCTGCACCAGTGTGGTTCTCCTACAGGGTCACAAATCCTGCCAGCAAACCTGTTCCAGTGGGGGCTTCACTCTCCATGGGTCCACAGGTCCTGCCAGGAGTCTGCTCCAACTTGGACTTCCCACAGGGTCACAGCCTCCTTTGGGCATCCACTTGCTCTGGCATGGAGTCCTTCACAGTCTGCAGGTGGATCTCTGCACCCCTGTGAACTGCCATAAGCTGCAGGGGAATATCCTGGCTCACCATGGGTCTTCAGCATGGACTGCAGGGGGAATCTCTGCTCCACTGCATGGAACACCTCCTTCCCCTCCTTCTTCATTGACCCATGTGTCTTCAGAAACCTTTCTCTCACATTTTTTCTCATTTGTCTCTCCTGGCTGCTGTTCAGCAGTAGTTTTTTCCCCCTTCTAGATAGGGTATCCCAGGGATGCTGTCACCATCGCTGATAGACTCAGCCTTGGCCAGCAAGTGGGTCTGTCTTGGGGTTGGCTGGCATTGGCTCTGTCAGACATGGCAGAAGCATCTGGCAACTTCTCAGAGAAACAAAGCCTGTATCCTTCTGCTACAAAAAGCTTGCCACACAAACTCAAAACACAATGAGTCCTTGATAGAGGTGATATAGTCACTCAAAGTTTAATTGTTTCAGACGTATATATAATCCCCTAGGATTGGATTTGGCCTGAGTTATACAACCTGTTGGTGGTGCGAGTGTGTGTGGGTGGTCTTAGACAGACGCTTAATGTCCTGAGTTTACAAGTTCTTTCAGATTCGGCAGAGCCACGACACTCCAGGATTTATCTATTCTGGTGATACATTCAAGAAACAGCACCCAGCAAATACTTTTGCTCCCATTGTCCTGCTATGTTCTGATATGTATTTGTGGATCCATACCTGTGGGTCTCATTCACAGAACAGGCCTTTGTGGCATATCTAAGTCAACATACACTTTTGAGAACACACTGTACAATACTCCCATTTAGTGTACATTATTAAAACCTTTCACAGGTTTTCCAAAGCTTCCTGGCATATTCACCTTCAGGCACTTAAAAACCATGAAAAGCAAGGGTAACCACCAATAAGATGCAAGATCTGCAACATTAGGTTCCTTTTTTTTTCAACAGTCCTTCTCAGTGTCCAGTGCTCTATACAACTACCCTCACATATTATTCTGGACAAAGTTTTGGTAATGGTGAATCCTAAGTACTGTGTTGAGCCCCTCAGAGGCACTGCTATCATTTATGTGCATAATTTTAAGTCCCACCTAATCTCACTATTAAAAAAGACTAGATGCTATCTAGTTTAGTAAATATGCAAGGTATTTGGAACACATTTCAGATTAGACAACAACTGTACTGTGATAAAAGTTCTGTATGCTGATAGTTGGACTGAAGGTCTGTATATTGGTCACTTTATGTTCTGCTGAAGATGAAGATTGTAATTTTGAAAGATGATGACACTTTTTACATTCTACAACTCTACTTGTAGAGATCATATGGGATGCGGTTTAATCACACTAGCTTCTTCATTCTCCATTCGGTATTCTCATATTGTGCTGTACCTCTTCACAAAAACTGTCAAACAGCACAGCTGGAGTTAATAAACTGAGGAAGGATGCCCATTACCAGTTACAGACATCCCTGTTGTTTGATGCTTTCAGTATTTCATTATCTCTGCATCAGCACCAGTACTCCTGCAACTGAAAAGCCATCAAAATAACACAGCTTGAAATGATAAATGAAAGCAACAGAACAACTGCAGCACAGAGCATGCACTTCTGTGGGCTTTTTTAGGTGAGCAGGGATTTGTATCTGTGCTGTGGCAGTCTTCTAGTACCACACAAAAGGTTTATCCAGATGTACTTGTTGGCTTAAAGCCATTGGACTCATTTCACATAGCCAATTTTCTGTAACTGCTAGGATACCTAAGAAATTACATTTGATTGTTCTTTCTTAGAAATGGATTTAGAAAGGTACAAGATTTCATTTTTTCCATTTCATGAAATGCAATGAAAATGCAATGAGGTACAGGAAAAGTCCATATTGACCACAAATAATTTTACTGCAAAATATTGTCAATTATTTGGAACAAGTCAAATTAATTGGTACATTCATTGCTGAACTTAGGGTAGATATGTGACTCAGGAAAGTACAAAATTCTCAATGAAGAGTTAACATAATGGATCAGAGTTCTCTGACCCAGTTTAAAATTAGCTGGAGGTGGCATGTTGTGAAATTTAAATGTACACTCTGGAGCAGGGAGTTCTTTCATCCTTTTCACAAAATATCACATGAATTCTTTCATCCTTAATAAACATTTCTAAATTTAAAACTCAAATGTATATTTCATTTCATTGTTATAAATATTATCTGCCTAGTGTGTGTATTTCTAGAAACTAAAATGTATTGCTCTCACCATTTGTCAGATCTGCAAAGTACTTAATAGCTGTGTTACCACTGTCTTCAGCACAAATCCAAAACATAGCTCCATACCAGTTATTATGAAGAAAATTAACTCTATACCAGTCAAATTCTGCACATCTAGTTTTAGACTCCTGTTAATACAAAGAGTTGGGAATTTCAGGGATTCTTACAGCTTTGTGGTGACTCAGCTTGTTTTAACATTTGTAGAGCAGTGCCATGCATTTCCACTTCAGAGAATATAATGATAAATTAAAAGTATGAGGGGAAAAAAAGAATATTTCTTCTCACAATTTTTTATTTGTCACATGCAGTATGTATTCAGCACCTATCTAAAAAAACTCCTGTAACGGTTTTCTACTCTTCTGTCCCTAACAGGCTCTTTGGCCATATGTATATGACATACCTGACACATAATAACTCACAAGGTATGCTAAGCCTAAGTGTACAGACCTGGTCATGTTTCTACCTGAATCTGTCTAGTCTGGAACCAAAATACTGTTCAGAAACTTTAAGAACACTTAGGATGAATTCAAGTTAGAATAAATTCTTTTTCTTCCTAATCAAATATGTGGGAACAAATTAGTTTTCTATTTTTATACACTTCTATTCATATTTTATTTGTCTGCTCAGATATTGAGTATACATTTGAAAACCTAGGGGTTTGGTAAAGGTTTGAGGAAAGGAAAGGGGAAAGAAGGAGCAATAGATTCTTTCAGCCCGTAGTCAGACTTCCAGAAACAGAAGAAAAGTATGCCCTCACTCATACTGACAAATACTTCCTTTCCATTGACAAATAACTGGTTCCTCAGGTTTCTCTACTGGGAAAGTCAAGGAACTGACTTGTGTGAGACTGACTGCAAGCTGCACACAGACATCTTCTTTTTTATTCCTTTCCAAAGTTATTTTGAGGTAATTATTTTTCTTGTACCTGAACTGATTGTTGAAATACATTTTCTCTCCCTACTCCACCCTCAGTCACTTTTTTTTGTTAATCCCCTGCAGATATTTAGAATTAGCTTTCATGTTGCGCCTTAGTCCTACTTTCCCCGGGCTTTGCAAATTCTCTTTTCTTAATAAACTTTTTTATCATTTTTGTTATCCTTTTTGGAGTGTTTCCAATTCAGCAAAATCTTTTTTGTATTATGGACCCCAAAACATTATAAAGCACTCAAATACAGTCTCACCAATTCTGCACTGAGATAAAAAATTAATTACCTGCCCCCCTTCTCCTGACCTAATTCCTCTCATTATACTGTACATGCTCAATACAGTATTTGCCATTCTGCAGCATATCACTCTGCATTCTTCTGCAGAGTTTATGGTTGGCTCTGAGCCTTGTCTTTTCCTGTAGCCATGGAAATTTTGAAAATAGTCTTTTTCCATTTTATACATTAGGCTCTTTCACACTTCAAATTTAACATGATAAAAGGTCAATTTTGTTGTAGTTAAACCCTGATCACAGTAAGGGACATTAGAGTCTTCCTTATAGTCTAACATTAGAAGAGACAGAAAAATGGTGTAGTTGAATGCAGAAAATTCTTCCAACTCTACAATTATACTGAAAATGCAAATCTCTCTTTTCTATTGGAACACACTAGCAGGGCTATTTTGAAGAAGAATTATCTGTGCTTTCCTAAGAAGTGGGGCTATAACTTTTTTTTTTTTTAATTTCAATATGTATACTGGGCTATGCTCACCTCCTAAGATTTATATGTCATGCCACCAGATCATACTCCATCAGATCATTTCCTGTGTTCTGGTAATTCTTCTTACTTGTTCTCCTATATTTTTATTTAATTTTGTCTTAATTAAAACAAGAACATTTATTGAAGAAATTCCCTTTAATCACATAGATTATGTCACATTGATCAAGAAACCTCAAAATTAGCACTGTACTCAGGGAAATATCTTTCTTTCTTCCTTTATCAGTTAGACGGACATACCTTAAGCAGCAGTGTAAATGTTTTCTATTCTCATAATGTTACTCATACAACCTCCAGGACCTTAACCAACATGGAAACATCTTACCACAACATTGTGCAGCAGATGAAACCCTTTGCACTGTTAAAGGAAAAGTCAAATGTTTGACTTAATAGCAGTTACAAACTGGACCCAATGACTTGACTCAATTACAGCATCAGGTACGACAAGACATGATTAAAATATTCTTACATAGATCTGTTCACTACTCTTTTACTTTCTCTAGGAAATATATTCTATTCACATATCTTAGCAGTATAAAAGTGTCTAAACAAATACACAGAATTTAACTTGGGATTAGGAAAATAAAACCAGTGACACAGTCATTCCTATAGCACAGAAATTATTGACTGGAAAGCATTTAATTGTAAAACTTCATAGTGATTCCAATACAAAATGCAAAGCAAGCCTGATGAATAGCATTGCACCAGAAATTTTGTGATATTTAAACTACAAAATGTGCATAGTCACATAATTTCATAAGATCTGACAGCTTGCAGGTGATGAGCACTGCAAACGGATACCTGATAACCCAGGAGACAAGAGCCTACTAATTTTATTATTTCAGTTTTATATTGATGGTGTTGGTCTTGACCTTGCAGTCATACCTCAAGCAACACAGGCTTCTCAAATGTTGGTGAATATCCTCATCTCTAAGCTATCTAAGTTTCTTGCTCTTTAGTCAACAGAAAGAAAGAAGTATTTACCAAGGGGCAACTCATTTTTTCTAAACTCTTACTTTATTGTTGTAGGAATATTTCTGAGATGCTTTCTGTGATGATTCAAGGGGAAACCTAGATAGGCTAATCTGAACCAGATTCCTATCTTTTAGAGAGTGAAGGGGATATGAAGGGAGCAGTGTGAACTGTGGCTGTGAGACTGGTATTTTACAGACTGTCTTACATCTGCTAAAGCCGTGCAAACTGGTACATGATTTACCCTTGTTTGGGTGTTGGCTAAGCAGTGTTAACAATGTGACTACTACCAATTACAGAAATGAATCCAAGCAGTTGATGACCCTGGCAGAACTGCTGATGACCTCTGCTGAGTATTGATTAGTCAGCAGACACCATCATGCAAGATTATGGCTGAAGATCAGTTTGGTATGCAAGTGTCAGCCTCTCCAAATACAGTATGGAGTATGTCACTGATGAAGCCAGAGACAATGAAACTCACCTGCAGTCTTCTGATCAGCAGAGTGCTCTTCTTCACATCAGTTTTCTTCTGGTGTGGTAGTTTACTTAGAAAGTTTAGCACCCGTGAACAGTAACATTACTTCTTACCTGTAATAAAGTACTAAATTGGGATGATATTTCTGTGAGTGCATTCTCAATATAGAATGGAATATTTACATACATTAGACTGGTAGCTGGTGGTCCCTGAGTGCTTTAATTTCAAACACACTACTTTCCATTGAAATGTCACACAGGTGGATCTATTTATTACTTTTCAACACTAGAATTAGATGTACAAATTCTTTGAATGGATTCCTAAGGCAATTTATTTCTTTACAGATGAAAAATTCTGTCCATTTTTGTTAGGAGGTAAGTATATATTGAACAATATAGAGGTATCTAAAAGCAATAGAAATTATGAAGAGAAGAAAAAAGCCCACTATTTTTTTGACATTGCGTTGTCTGACCTTGTGATACTATCGGTTTAGGTTTTTAGCTCATGTCTTATAAAGTTCTCTGATAAGGATACCTGCAGGATAACAAGTATAACCTGTTCTTCATAAGGCATCTGGTAAGATGATGAATGGCTGGATACATACAAGCACAAGGTCAACCTCTTGACTTCTACTATTCAGCAAGATAAACTGCAATAGGAAAGAGTTTAGCATTCAACTCTTTAAATCCCAAAGCTTTTGTAGGTTAAACAGAGGCATTAGAGCTCCAATTCCAAAAATTATTTAGAATCTGGCAGTCACAGGTGAAGCTAAAATGCCTCCCAGCTTCCAGTTAGGTACATCTTTCTGATTATATATATTGTAGACACAAGCAGTGAAATATGTAGGAATAATAATAATACATATGTAAATGCATATATGAAATAAACTTTATGTGCCACAATCATTACTAATCACTGTTTAGTCTTTTCACTGTGAGTAGTTATACAAATAACCAGTAAGTTTTTCAGAGTCTTTGAGGAATTTCCAGTACTTCCACTCTAATCTTTCTAGTACTCTCAGGTGGAAGATATTTAACCCAATTTCTCTTAGTTTATAAAGGATCAAGGAATCAAAACATCTAAATTGGGAAAGATATACTCTGTCATTAGTCCAACTCTCTGTAACCACAGAATATATTTCAATACTACATTTACAATCTTATCTCCACACTTGGGTGTACTTTGACAAATTTATGCAATTAAATTATTTTATTATTTTATTGATTTGATAGATAATCTTCAATAAGGCTTCTTCTCTTTTTTTGTATGACCTTGCTTGGCATTGCTCTCTCAAATATTCATAGACTTTCTAACCTTTATCTGGCGAAGATGGCGTATATTTACCTCTTTCAATGATTTTTTTTTTTTTCAGAACTTAGTACTTGAAGTTCTCCAGCCAATGACCATATTGTAAATATCTCCTTCCTTTTGGTCAGACAAGACATTTAGTCAGAAACTAACTGGAGTAAAAATGCCATTTCACATCTTTCCCTGCTCAAATTTGGTATTACAGAGAGCAGAATCTGTCCCCTGCACTGTGACAGAAACAAATAAAAAATTTTCTGTACAACATCTGCATGATGATATTTCAAGTTATGTTCCTTAAAAGTAAAGATACTCCACCTTATATAATTTGTTCATCTCCACTTCTGTTGCCACCTTCTGGTGTGTTCATTAAGAAGTTCAATGAGATTTGAACAGCATTGGGATTTGTAGATCATTAGTAACACTACCATCTAAAGTAAAAAAAAATCTAATCAAAGATCAATCATAACCAAAGATAATATTTTTTTCAAGCTTGCATTCTATGCACTGCCATATATACCACTTTTCTTGTGATTTCTTGAAAAATATTTCAAATTCACCCTTGATTTAGTAGGTTAAATCTCTATTGAAGTCAGAGGAATTAAACAGTGTCTATTATGCTCACTGCACTAACTCTACCTTCTGTAGTAAATGGTTGAATTTTCCTTGATAGGAAGTTAACTTTATAGGGTTTCTTGCTTATGAACTCTTGCTGCCTGTAATTTTCCTCAAGGTCCTAAAGGATTTATCGAAGTATTTCTCCCATCTCATACATAGTACTTAAGGGACTTGTAAAAATAAATTCTATGAAGTACCCAATCTACTCCCTGAATTCTCAAAGATCACAATTGATATTTCTGATGCTATCCAAGTCTACTTATACAANAGAGATGTATTCTTTGGAACGATTGTATTTTTTTTAATTTTTCTGTATGATCTAGATTTACTATCAAATACTAAAATTTTTATCCCCCTTCCCAAACAACAACAACAAAAAANATACAGCTCTTTTCAGTATGGTATTTCAACATCTCAGACATCTGGTGCTTTATCAGCTCCTGAAAAAGATTCCTAAAGAAACCACGAAGACAGAATGCCTACAGAATGAAAATGCTTTATAGACTCATGTCCCTGGCCCCTGCCTCTCACCATCATTAATAGCAACAATTTTCAACTGCACTAAGAAATGAAAANAAAGTCAAGAGAAAAAAATCAATGTTTAATATTTAGACATTAAGAAAATTCCACTCATTTTCTGAGATCCAGCCAAAGGGAATCACTAGGTATGTTAATCATCCCCCTCAATTTTTTCAGGCAATAAGGTTTTCTAAATAATTCTATTCCATAACTATATACAGGACAAAATTATATAGANAAACTTTCAAGACAGTGATGCTGAGCAAATACAGTTTTATCTTTTGGGTTTGAGTGTATCCAAAAATGTAAAGGAGTTCAAAATCAAATAGA
This sequence comes from Calyptomena viridis, assembly GCA_013390005.1. NCBI lineage: Eukaryota > Metazoa > Chordata > Aves > Passeriformes > Eurylaimidae > Calyptomena > Calyptomena viridis. The sequence goes on from WEIV01002301.1 coordinate 32,452, forward strand.
ATCAAAATCCTTGACATTCAATCCATGTCACCCCGTATTATTTCCTGAGTCAGTAATTCAAATGCGAGCCATATCCAGATTGAAGAGTCATTGTGTTAAGTTACTGTATGTAATACAATATGACGAGTGTAATAGGCATGAAGCCTCAAAAAAATAGTGTATCTGCTTAAAGTTGATCCAATTTTCACTTGACAATAAGCACCATGATTTTAACCTGTTACTATGAAACTTATTGATACTTTCAAGTTATTAATAATCTGAAAAATGAATTATATTGTTATGTGCATTTGAGTACAATTATAATTTGTTTCAGCTCCAGTGGGAACAATGAAATTTCCTAAAAATAATCATGTAATTTCCTTTTCTTCCTGCACTGTCCCTTCCTTGTCAGTATGCCATTATGTTACAAGAACTTCAGGTACTTGAGCTCAATAGAAGCAGAAACAAATTAATGAAACTTCACCACAGTGTGGGATTTGAACCTAATTATTATGGGTCCACCAAATTATTAAGTAACTCATTTGTCTAGTATCTAGAAAAGAACCTTTTGATTGAAAACTCTGGTGAAAGATATGTTTAGTAAATTTTAATTCATAAATAATTACAAAGTACATTGGTGATTTACAATTATAAATCTGTGTTGATATCTGTTATGTCTACATCATCAATCACTTAAATATACTTATATATTTTATATAGATATAAGTGTATGTAACACACGAATGTATAGGTTTGTATGTGCTTTTATAGGCCCATATAATACATACATACATATAAATATATACAGAAAGGAGAGGGAGAAAGATGAGCTGACTATTAATAAGGCCATGCTTTTATTAACATAATGTGGATGGTTACTACTAAGTCAGATTGTATCTTCAGCAAACTGCTAAGTAGGAATGAAAGGTCCTGTTTTTCCACGAGTGTGGACATAAATACTGGTGGATGGCTGAAAAAAAAAATAATTAACTCGTACATCTGTTTCTGAGTAGTCCTTGAGCAACAGCAGTGAAAATCAACTCTAAAGAACCTGATGTTTTTTGGTTTCGTTTGTTTTTTAACCATGAAACAAGAATGCAGCAACATCTAAGTTTGTAGTGTCATCAATATTCAAAGTAAATTGGTGTCTTGGCTAAAAGTGTATAAAAAGTAGAGCCATTTCACTCTAGCAAGAAAGCGATGGGATTTCCAGATAGTGGACTTCCCTACAGAACAGAAATGATATTGATGATTAAAGACAGAGTCTGGTGATGTATTTTTTACAGAGTAAACTTAACTGACCTCTGTCAACACGCTGTACTGTCACAGAGTTTTGCAAGACATATTTAGCCCTCAGAATGGCATATACACCTTTCCTCTCTCACTCTCCCTGTCTTATTTCCCTGTGCAGTTTGGGCAGCCTCCTCTGAGTCTGAGCTGAAAGCAGGAACCCACATCCACGCAGCCCAAACACTACTGAAGCAGGTTATTCTACTATGTTAGACAAGTAGCCCTGGCAAGGGCAACTTAATCTAGTGTCAGCTGGAGTAATTAATCTTTGGAGTCAACTGAGTCATTGTAAGGAATATATTGAATGATTGCTTTCTGCCCTGCAGTGTGGCCTTGTACCTTATGTTGCAGGCCAAATTTTTCCCTGAGCATGAGTAGAAGTAGGGCCCTGACTGGACATTCTGCCTCACGGATGACCCAGCATCTACACTGCAGCAGTTACATTTTTATTTCTGAGTACAATTCACTATGTTGTTTATTCCGCATACAGCCTCAAGTCATCTAAGACTCTCAGATCAGGAACAGATCTAGTATTGAACTCTCTAGGACAGAAAACCCTTTTCAATACAAGACTATGATTTCTATTTGACTTATTTTACTTTGTTTTGAATATACTCATTAGAGGAACCTGAATTTGGCTTTCTTTGATAGCTCCATAGTCAGCTTAAATCATGCTAAACCAGTCAGACATTAGAAAGGGTAATTCTGCCATAACTACCTTCACCTTCTCACCAGGGCTTCCGTGCTATTCTCTTGCATTAGCTTTACTTATTTTGAGCTATGGTATTAATCACATATATTAAAAACCCCAAACAACTGCTGGGCTATATTACCACTCTGCCTGGCTGTCAGGGTTTAACCCCAGCCAGCAACCAAGCACCACACAGCCACTTTCTTAGTCTCCCACCAGCAGGATCAGGGAGGGAATTGGAAGGGTAAAATCTGGAAAACTCATCAGTAGAGTTAAAGGCAGTTTAATAGGGTAAAAAAAAGCCACACATACAAACAAAATCAAATGAGGAATGAATTCACTGCTTCTTGTGGGTAGGCAGTTGTTCAGCCATGTCCAGCAGAGCAGGGCCCCATCATATTTAACAGTTACGGGAAGACAAATACCATTACGCCAGAAGTCCCTTCCTTCTTCTCTCCAACTTTATATACTGAGAATGATGTCATATGGTATGAGATATCCGTTTGGTCAGTCTGGGTCACCTGTACTGGTTGTGTCTCCTCCCAGCTTCCCATGTACCCCCAGCCTCCTCACCAGCATGGCAGTACAAAAAGTAGAAAAAGCCTTAGCTCTGTGCAAGCACCAGCATGGCAGTACAAAAAGTAGAAAAAGCCTTAGCTCTGTGCAAGCACTGCTCAGCATAACAAAAACATCTCTATATCACCAACCCTGTGTTCAGCACAAATCCAAAACCCAGGCCCATGCCAGATACTATAAAGAAAATTAACTCTACCCCAGGCAAAACCAGCACACTGTCAAAAAATGGAAAAGGAACACGCAAGTAGTTGTGAGAAGGAAGAATTGACCTAAGTGTGCATCTTTCACTAAGCATAATTCAGTTTAAAATTGGGCTGCCATGATCTTCCTCATAGTGTTTCCAGTTTTGGTTAGTCCCAGATACAGCATTTAAGCAACTGCAGAACAAGTTAGATCTGAAAGGTGAGTCAAACAAACAGACACAAAGAATTAGGAAGGGCAGGATCATACAAAGAAGGATAACAGGAAGGAAAGCAAAACCACTTGTGTTAGTAGCAGTCCTCAATTAGGTTAGATTAAACATTACACAAAACTTCTGCCTTTGATCAGTCTAACATGATTGTGAAGCCTCAAGGCTAAAAGTTTGACTTATCTTGATTCAAAGCTGCTTTGAATTAAAGTCAGATATGAAGACAGTAGTTCTAATGTGTTTAATTTATTTCTAATGTGTTTAATTTTGCAGTGAGCACCATTGGAAGGTGTCCTCCAAGTTATCAGTGATACACATAATTTCAGGTAATAGCAAGCAACAGATAATTAGAGAAAGATGCTGTAGATAGATGTGGAATAAATGCCTTCTGATCATTGTCTCCAAAAGGTCTTGACTTGGTCTCTGTTCTTCATTACAGCCTTAAGTACTGAGGTATGGGGATTTTCTGAGCATTTTTGTGGCCACTGAGATGTGATGACACTGAATTTTGAAGTCCAAGTTGTATTTCCTGCCTTCTAATTTAAGAAATTTTTCCTGTTTCTGAAGCATAGGGCATGGAGAACAAATATTCTCCTGGTTTTACTACTTGGGGTTTTTTTATTCTTTTTTATCTTTTACCATAGAAATGATTATTTACCTCCTTTCTAATGTAGAAGTTTCAAGTTTTTCCCTATTCTACTAATATTTGAGATTTCCCTGTACTCCACTTTCATCATTCATCAACGATTAAATACTTTCCTTGAAATGGGATCAACAGTGTTACCCAGAGTATTCAGGACCAAAATATAGTGCTGACTTTCTTGAAGGGATTACTTTATTTCCTAATTTACTGATCCTTATGAATCTTAAGGATTTAACACATTTTTAAATGTAAATGCAGATTCAGCTCAATTGTTTATTGAAATATCTACAGGATAAACTCATACAGTTCCAGTAAGCCTCTCGCACTTTGCAAGCAGAATTTCAGATTTGGAATTGCACTTCAGGTTTGTATTTCTGTCGGCAGGCAAATAATTCATGGTATCTGGTAAAATTCTGTGGTAATGATTGCCAGTGCTGAAAGTTTAACTCTGAAGTTAATACCATATTTTATAATAGAAACCACATTCAATATAGACAACACAGGTGTCAAACAAGCTATTGAGTGTAGCTAGGAAACAAATGTTTCAAATTGTGTAGTATATAAACTATGTAAGACATGGAAATCATATGCATTCTTCCGGTGCTGGATATAAAATCAATCCTTTTGTCAAGGGCTTCTATTGTAGACTGCCATGTTGGAGACCTACATTCAAACAAAGGACTCAGAGGGTTGGGCACTTAGCTTCCAGGGAGAGGAGCCTTCTGTCATCCAATAACTCTCCTCAGTCGCAAATGACAAGCAAGCTACTGTAGATAACACACTTCAGACAAGCTTCTGAAAGGCCTTTTGATAAAATCTCACATCTGAGGTTGATGACAATACCTAAGGCGTGAGAGTCATGTAATAAGCGTAAATCTGACTTGGAAAATTAAAAACAAAGGGCATGAAACAAAGAAAAAAGTAGCACTAGTTTAAAGAGAATGGCACTGTAGTCAGAAGGAGTAAATAATGAGGAACAATGTGGTATGATACACAAGAACTTAGATGATTTAAATACTAAAAGATGAAAGCTAGTTCAAAGCAGCTAAATAGAGAGCAGTGACAGGTTCCTAGGGAAAAAAAGGATATCAAACAATTGGGTGTGTCATTAAATATAAGAAATCAAAAGGTAAAAAGAGTCTAAAAGATAATTCTGTGTGCAACATTAAATATGAATGATAAGTAATAAGATGAGAAAAGAAAAATCTATGTCTAACATTAAAAAAAAAGGAACATTACCAACTATGCCTAAGTAGGGCAAAAAGGAGTTGGGTTCAATTTATTAATATAAACAAAATCTAGAAGAAACAGACTAACTAAGAAGTGAACAAAGGGAAAAGAATCCACTTTCAGTTAGAAAATCGAAAAAGTTATTCACTCCTAGGGAATAGGAGTGCAAAATACTTCTTTTTTGTACAGTTAAAAGCTCTGCTAGGCTATAGGTTTTGCTCACCGCGCCAATAGCTCAGCTAAACTATCACCACTGTGAGCTCAAAAGTCATGCCTAGAGCATGCTTTGCCCATGTACTTATTTATAGGAGACATTTGAAGCCCATAGGATGATTCTGTTAGAAAAGCCAAAGCAAAAGAAACTGGATTTGCAAAAACACTTGAGGCACCAAAAGTTACAGATTACAAGCAACCCAAAATCTCACATTGAGATCTCACAAATACCTGTGAAAATCTGGACATTAAGTGATGTTAGCAGAAAGAATACTTTGCACAATGAATTCTTGTGGATTAAGTACATTAATAGTAAATCTCAATAGTCTTAAATCCCCCTGCTCCTGTTAATCCTAATTATGACATAACAACATTAAGAAATTGACATTTCATTTTTTCACTTCGTCAAGATGGATAGTCTACTGTCATAGAGAATGACCCTGTCATAGGTGGACATTCTTCTTTTTATGTTTTTGAGCCCATGAAAGTTTGTCCATGACAAATCTTTCCTGGCATATAAATTATGATTACATAAAAAATTCACTTGGGACTTAATTTTTGTCATAAATGGTGAGTGGTTAAGAAAAACAGTGTTGTTGTTTTGGCTTTTTTTTAATTAAAAAGGTGGAACTTCTCTTGCTTTTCTCTTTCTAAATTGGAAATGCAGAGCACATTAAAAATGTAATCATTCGAAGGTGAAGAAATTCTGGCTGGAATAACTGAACTACTGACTGCAGTAACAGTAATTGCATGAAAAACCACTAAAGGGACAGTGTAGCTCAGAAACTGTTTTCTTCCATTTTCTGGAGGCAAGAGGATTCACTGGAGCTTTTGTGTGGCACTTTAGTTCAGTGTAGCAAGCTCTGTGAAGACTGCTGGTGCCCATCTTTTAGCATCCTTGCTCCAGATTCCTGTGCAAAGTTAAGATGCTGTATGTCTACATTGATAATTCAGTCTAGCTTGGCAAGATTTTCACAGGTGTACTGCAAGGCACACTGCTAACTGCTGGATTATATCTTGCCCCAGACAAGGGTGTGAGAATACTATGAAATCTAACTGAAAAGAATGTATGAGTTGCTTATACCAGGTTAGGCAATATGGTTTTCTCTTTAAAGAGAAAAAAAAAAGTGGAACCATTTCCTTAACCTTAAAAAATGAACAAAATTCCCTCTCCTCCCCTCTCCCCCCAAAATAGCCTTTCAGATTTCTTTAACTGCTAAAATTTAAATTTCCAGTGGTAAAAAAATGAAGAATTAGCATTTTCAGGGTGGGCCTGAGGAGATCAGATTTGGTTTGTCTTTCTTTTTTAATCTGAAAAGCCTGTAAATCAATAAAAATAAATATGCCGACAAAAGTGTTTAATAACCTCAATAAAGGCCAGTTCTCACTAGGTCAAAGTATTCAAATTAGAAAAAGTCTTTTAGGAAGAATAGGGAAGCAGGCAAAATATCTTGCACAAACACAAGGGAAAGATAAAGAATAGCAAGCTGTCAAAGTGTCTACAAATACTGTTCCTGACAAGACCTTCATCTTCCAAGACTGAATGTAGATGAAGGAGAATGGTATTTGGCCACTGGTCCCATCTTGGATTAGCTTGGATCACCCAATTTCCTACAGCTCCTTGACAATGGAGGTGTAGCTTAGTGTGTGAATGAGACAGATGCTCTAAGATACACTAAAATAAGATGTTTTAAAACAAAAGATCATTTTAGCTACGTTCTGTAGTCAACGGGGAGCAGCAAATGGCAAAAGACAAAAAGCTAGTGCTTCCAAAGTCCGAATCTCTAGGACAATAGAGACAGACATAGATATCTGAAAAAAACTCTACACTTTATGTTGTTTTTTTACAGAGCTATCACATGTTAAGAGTTCAGAAGAAGGGATTCAATAAGCATACTGCATAACAAGCAGCAGCACACTGGACACTTTAAACTCAAAAATGAGGGCTTTGTGGGATGAAAACAATAGAGATGATATGATAACAGAGTAAAAGAAGAGATAACATATATTTTAGCAGATATGGAGCAGAGCCAGACTTGTATCCCCAGGCTAACATCTGTAGCACAGGCCAGAATGCTTCAAAGTTGGGATATCTCTAGTTATCACCAGTACAGACGCTGGAACCTCTTCCTATATCTATGTTAGTAAATTAACTAACATAGTTAATGGTGTGCAATGGTGTTTGTTTGTTAGCTTGGTGCCTGGCACAAATTTTTGTCTCAGCCAATTAGAATACTCTACTGAATGCATATCCTTCATTTACATTGTCGAACTATGCTCACAAACCTGTAGTAGCTGCCATGTCCTTACAACCAGATGGACCACTATATTTGCTATGAGACTAACTACAGTTATTTTATCTTGCCATACAGGCCTCAGAGACCTGAATTTTCTTCAGCTGGTCTTGGTGGTATAAAATGTCAAACCAAATGATGTCTCGTATCCTTGGATTCTTCTATTCTTTTTAGTCATTAAAAAAAGGCATAACTAATTTACAACAATTACCCGTAATAATTTAGTTTGCAAAAACCCTTTTAATGTCCTGTTTCCTTTGGCATTCATGTCTTCTAAGCATAAAGTAAGATGTTAAAGACCAATATCTGCCACTGTTTCATTTCAAACTTAGCATATGCTAATACCCTTGATTTTTGAAATGTAAGCTTCCAATGAGTGGCAGTTGTAATTCCAGATCTATATAGATTCCTTAAATTCTATTTCAGATCTTTTAAAATTATAGCATTCACCTGTTTTAAGGGTTCAGTATGTTCCAACTCATCTTCATATTTATATAATAATAATTTCATCATTTCATTAGTCTTCAGTGTCACCAGTCTTTCTGGTATCTCTCACAAAAAATGTACTGTTTACCCTCCCACTCCTTCTAATTTTAATTAGTCTTTCTGAAATCATGCAATTGCTCTATCTTGTAAGAAATGCTGTGCTGTTTTTTTTTCTGAGCATACATATTTTCTACAATAAGCCCTATATTTTGAGAGATGATTTTTTTTATATTTTTCTCAAGATCATAGGTAAATGGACCTGATAGTGATACACAATCCTGCCTAGTATTTGTTCTAAAGTTAAATCAATCATTATATTCCCTCTGCATGAATATCAAACCTCTCTGTCTTCAAAGGAGGTAATTTTTAATCTGATAAGTCTAGCAGATTCTGATATAACCATCGAGATGTGATTTAACATTTAAGGAAAATCTGAAGAGCCCTAGACCTAGCATTCTCCCAGAGAAGCATATGTAGTTCCTTGTTCACAGAACCATGCAATGATTGTGTTCTACTGTCTCTATTTCACATCTAAATCCAGCTTATTAATTTGACAGAAAGTTTTATACAATATGTATAACCTCTTCAGAATGATGCATAACAACTTTTTGAGAGATCAGGAAGAAATGAGAATGAGCAAAAAGATTTCCCCAGGTCTTTTAATGAATAAGAATCATGAAGAACTTGCAAGATCTCATATGCTTTCCCAGGTATAGGGAACAAGAGGATGGAAAGCAGTGCTGTGAAAAGTGAACTGGGTGTTCTGGTCATTGGCAAGTTGAATATGAGTCAGCAGTGCCCTGGCAGCCAGAAGGGCCAACCGTGTCCTGGGGGGCATCAGGCAAAGCATCACCAGCTGTTCGAGAGAGGGGATTGTCCTGCTCTGCTCTGCACTGGTGTGGCCTCACCTTGAATATTGTGGCAGTTTTGGGCACCGCAGTATAAAAACGACATTATTAAATGATTTAAAAAAGACTTGGTTTGTTCAGCCTTGAGAAGACTGAGGGGAGAGCTCACTGTGGTCTTCAGCATCCTCATGAGTGGAAGAGAAGGGGCAGACACTGATCTCTTCACTCTCCTGACCAGTGACAACACCCAAGAGAATGGCTTGAAGCTGAGTTAGGGAGGTTTAGTTTGGATATCAGGAAAAGGTTTTTCACTCAGAGGGTGGTTAAGCACTGGAACAGGCTCCACAGGGAACTGGTCACAGCACCAAGCTTGTCTGAGTTTAAGCATTTTGACAATAATCTCAGGCACATGATTTGACTCTTGGTGTGTCCTGTGCAAGCCCAGGAGATGGTCTCAATGATCCTGATGGGTCCCTTCCAACTTGCCATATTCTGTGACTCTATGTTGAACAGTTCAATCGCGTATTTAGAGAACTGTGTATCTTGCATTTTAAATTAATTCTGCTTATAAGGTATGCTTTTAGAGAATTTTTTTGGTTTTCACTTCCCTTTCTCCTCAAGTAAAACATGGGAAGAGCTTCACCACAGAATAACTAAGTCATAGAATGCCTGAGGTGGGAAGGCACCTCTGGAAATCATCTAGTTCAGCTCCCAGATTAAGGCAGGGGCAGCTACAGTGAGTTGATCAGATACGGGTCCAGCTGGATTTAAAGTATCTCCAAGAATGAGCAGTTCATACTCCTTCTTGGTAGCCTGTACCAGTGTCTGATCCTCTCACAGTAAAATATTTTTCTGATGTATAATTAGATTGCCTGTATCTTAGTTTGTGCTCATTGCCTCTTGTTCTTTCATTGACTACCACTTAAAAGAGTTTAGCTCATATTTACACCACTCAAACGGAATATATATGCACTGATACTGTTCCCCCGGGCATTCTCTTCTCCTGGCAGAACAGTTCCAGCTCTCTCAGCCTCTCTCTGTATAAGAGAGATTCCCATTGTTTGATTGTATTTGTGGCCCTTTCCTGGATGTCCATTTCTTTCTTACAAAGGAGACTGCGGAAATGGAGACAGCACTTTATGTGTCTCAGCAGTACTTAGCAGAGGAGAGGGGTGACATCCCTTGACCAGCTGGTAGCGCTCCTACCTGTGTGGTCCAGGAGGCTGTTGGCTTTCAGTTCTGCAGTGAGACTAAGATATCTAAAGGTATCTCCTGTCTGAATAACCTGTCTTACAGACAGGAAGACTGAGGCTGATATTTTTTAAATATGTTTAGCTATGTATGACTAACTGATTTCAATGGGAGTTTGGCACTTGGATATTTTAGAGAATGTGAACCAGCAGAAGCTTGTTTGTGTCATGCAGGAAGTTACAGCAAAGAATTAAAAAAGGGTCAGATCTCCAAAAATCCCTATTCCTAGACTCATGTTCCTACTTTACTAGATGTATTTGACATTAATATAATAGATTCCAAGCTACTGACATTACAATAGATATCTAAAGTTGACATTAATTCAGACATACTTTTAATCTTTGTAAATGTGAAAGCAAAGGCATGATTAAATTGAAATGAAATAAAATACCAAGAAAAACAACAACACTATTTTTCAAGTGGAGAGTTTACACTCAGAGCTACACAGCAGAAGGAGCTCTGACCGAGGAAATATACAAAATACAAAAGCTGTCATTTCCTCAAATATTTTTCTTTCATCTTGATTTCATGGAAGAAACTACATATGATTAAGGTAGTAACTTCTTTATTAACTTATAAGAATAACACTTTCAGAAACATTGCTTGTATGAAAAATTCTGGACTAAAACTAAAAGGTGTTGCCAGAAACATATACTGCAGTGACAAAAAATAATTAGCAAATTTTTGTGCTGCTTAATCCAAAGGAAGGTAAAATAAAAGGACAGAAAAAAAGCAATACATTTAAACCTGTATGTATTAACAATACCTTCTCTATATTAACCAGAATGTTAACATATTAACAAATGTTATATTTACTTGTAAAAATGTTCATTGCTAGCATAATTCTCAAATCTCAGAAGAGTCATTAGTATGATATATCTACTCTAATGAAGCATTCATATGTTACTCAGAGCACAATAATTTGCTACAGAAGTATTCATATGTTGTAGTGAGTTTTGAGGATTGATTTATTTGTTTTTAAATACTCACTGTCTACACAAGCAAGAAATATATATGTAATACACATATATAAGGTAATATATATTTAGCAATAATTGCAGGCAATTTATGTCATCACAATCGTTAGCCAAGGACTTGATTCACTGAGGATTTGACCTTCAACTCTCAATAGAGAGAAGGCAGTTTTCTCAAAAAAAGAACGTGGTGTTGAGACAATAAGAAGCCGCAAGGTCAGGCACAATTCTTATCTTTAAAGAAAACAATTTCAGAAGATACAAGCTTGAGGATTAAACAACTCATGCAAAGAGCATGGTGTCATGGCTGACTTTAACTCAAGTAAGCAAATTCAAGATTCAACAGCTTTTGTAAACCTGCATCCTGTCCAGGGGCCTCAGGTGATATACTTGGATATACTATTGGAAGTGCATACGTATAAAATAAATATTGTATTCTGTTCCTGTGATTATACATGCAATATAATAAAAGGAGAAATGAACCAATAAATTAGAAGGAAAATGTGAGAAGTAATTATCAGTAATAGTCAGGAGACCAGATGAGTTTTGTAACCTGAACAGTAGTAAAGGAAGGAAGGTAATGCAGGTTCCATTTATATTATTTGCTACCTCTTTCATCTTTCCCTCCCTCCTGGAGGAAGTAGTATCCGTCTCACCTCTTCAGTCTCTGGAGATGGGTGGCAGTGCTGCAGTTCCACGCGAGATTGCAGGACAATGCTTTCAGCCCTCTCTGCTCCTTGTTCTTTCTACTCCACCACAAATTCAGTCAGCAATGAGTACACCAGTTCTTCTGTAACTCTGTTTTAGGATCTGAGAGCTAATTAGATGAAGGAGAAGCACTAGGAATCCTTGGGTGACAAGATGATTTCCAATACATGCAGTGGCAAAGCTCAGCTGGAACTACTCAAGTTCATTTTCAAATTGAGTGTATTAGTCTTGCATGTCAATGATGAGCAGCTGTCTCCCTCTGAGAGACCGTATTTTTAAGAGACTACTAAAAATCTTTAAGCTGAATCTATTCCTAAGCTATTAATTAGTTTGGTCCAAAATATTAGTCTGTCATAATTAAGCCAATTCCATAAGGACTAAAATAAATTTGCTAAATGAATTTCAGCCTAGATGGAAGTTTTTATGACTAGGAGGATGATATTAATGAGACCCCTTTAATCGAAGGTGGGGATTTTCTCAAAAGCTAAAGAAATGGGAAAAATCTACCTAGAAACAGAATCCTGTATCTTTCTCATATTTTCTGAAATCATGTAGTTTTAACCATAAAAGAGTTGTTGGGGTTTTTTCAGTTCTTACCAATATGAGCCACTAGCATTTATCTATTACGATATCATAGCAAACTGAGATTTTTAGTACCACGCTCACTCAATATCTCTCTCGAAATCATCACAAACCACAGATGTAGATATGTAGGATGTTTTCTGATTGTCTGCATTTCCACAGTCAGAACTGGAAATTATGGTATATTACTACAACTAAGAAGCGACGCACTTTGACAAAAATCAATACAAAATAACTCTTTTCTTTCCAGCAAAAGTGGGGGAGTGAAAAGCCACAGAGTCGTCAGGGTGCTGAGTCTCCATCTTTCTGTGTCTTTTCTGTTGAGTAATAGAAAATTCATGGATACCTTCACAGTACCCATGTAGGGCAGGAGCATAGCCAAAATCCATTTCATTTGGGCACAAATCTTCTGTATAGGATTTACTGTTCTTATGACAGACTGAGGAGGCTGCTGTGTTAACTCACAGTCTGAACTGATTCTCCGTCTGCTCAATTTTATTCCCACTGAGAGAACACAGTTGCACTTGTGACTTAAAAAGTTCTTGTTTTCTTAAGCAAAAATGTCCATTTGAGGAAGAGGAAGATGGAACTGTTACTGTGAATGAATATTCTATATTTGTTAAATCTTTAAAAATTCACCTTTCCTTGTTTGAAAAATTAATCCAGCAACCCTTGAGAAACTATTAAAATCCAATACACTGGTGCTATACACCTAATTATTATGATAAACTTACTCTTTTAATAAGATACTTTCTCTTTTTAAAATATGTTGTGTTTAGTTGCAAAAAATTACACACATCTATAGTGACAGCATAGGTTCTAATTTAATATGATCTTATAAGCAAAATATTGTAAGCAAATGTAAAATAATTCTTTTTAACCAAAATCTATGGACTTATTTGCAAAATATATTCAGAATTAAACTGGGAAACCACTGAGAAGCAGGTTTTACATATCCACTCTTCAGTCCTTGTAGATTTTTAAGAATATGCAGTATGCTTTGAGACTGCTTGACCCAAACAATTTTCATCATTGTTCATCCTAGAAGAAATATTCTGATCCATTGCATTAGCTGTTAAAATTCCTCACCTACACTGCAGACAACTCCACATGACAGTATCACAATAGCACAATTTTGTGTGATGATACCGGTCATGTCAAATCTCTAAAGCATGTTTTTTTTAAATAGCTGTATGACTTATTTATGCTTTAAACTGCCGAAATTTCCTTGTTTCCTAAAGCAAAAGAAAAAAAATAACAATAATAAAACATAATCTCATTATGTCATTCAGCAACTTTGCAAACTCATATTTGGAAAAAAAGATTTTGTGATTCACAGCAAAGGAGAAAATCACTAGCTGTGCTAATAGGAAATAATTTTTGAAAGAATTACTGAAATGAAATTCTATGCACTTGAAACTTCCAGCTAATATGAATGAAATGGGGAGAGAAATAGCAGATTGCTATGAAAGGGGAAAGAAAATAGATGAACAATGATAACTGAACGGATCTATGTGAAAAGGGTCATCTTTCTGTATTATAACCTGTCTTACTATTAAAGGGGAAGAGAACCTAAAAATTACATAAATAAGCAACTATCACAAAGGAAGCGGGTATTATAGTATACTAAGGTGATAAAATATCCTCCTTTTTCCTGCTTCTTTGATATGGTTTTGTCTTTTTCATGATAGATGAAGGAAAAGGCAGATAAACATAATTTTTTCCACTGTGTCTTGCTGCCGACACTCAAGTGAATGTATTCCAAAAGGATATAAATTTTTTTCAGAGAGACCATGCCTATAGAAAGATGAGGTAAGGAGAAAAGCAAGGAAGTATGTTAGGAGAGGATTCCTCTCCACTTTCAGAAAATACTGGTTCTTTTTCATATTCTGTGTATTCCAGCATCTAATTGTAGATTTCTATGAAGTAATTAGAAAGAGGCATTTTTATAGAACCCATAGGAACACAGTTTCTTTGTATCTAAGCTCTGTGCTTTGTTCGGATTCAGTGATACAGTTCTTATATAGTTTGCTTGGACTACGCAATGTCTGGACCAGGTTTTTTGTTCCATCTTTTTCTTTTTTTAAAATTATTGTTATTTTCCCCTCCCTGTTTGTTTAAGCCTTCAGTTATATTGTAAATGACTGACTAGGGGACTGTGATTTCTATATGAAGCTTGTCGTGTACATAGCACAGTAGGACATCTTAGTCAGTTTCCAAATACAATGAGTAACAAAATTCAACAAAACCCCATTTCTGAATATAAATACACATAGACACCATGAAGTTAGTCAGACCTAAGTTCTCCAGCGTCTTAGGGTGATTTTTGAGAAGAAGAATTGACCTATTCTTAAAATAAAATTAATTTGAATTGAAGATTACAATAAAGTATACCACTGACCATCATTAAGCAACATTTGCAATAATTAACATCCAACATATTTAGCTTTTCACACTGTTTCCATAACAAAAAACCATATATTGCTAAGGAAAAAAGACTACTACTACAAAGCCATTACCTACATTAATGATAGAATGGTCTGGGGCACAGCTTTATCTTTGCCTCCTACTGTTCACCCAAAAAATCCAGTGTGTTATATATAAGCACAGGACTTTGGTGTCTAAAAGAGCTTGATGATAAGGATATGGCAACACTGGGCAAAAAAACCCCAACTATATCACTAATTAATTCACTAGTGCAGGAGTAGCCTTTGTGTTTGTGTTCAGCTAATAACTTTCTCTGCTATATCCATATTAATAGATATGATCATTTGGGTGTATTTTTTCCTTTTTTTTCTTTATTTTTTTTCTAAATTTCATGCTTTATTTGCATAGACTTCTTCACAAGTATGAAGCCTTCACAAGGGCTACATATTTGATGTTTGAGTTATAGCTGTTAATTGTGACTGATGCAATAGAGTGCATGACTTTATTTTTGTTCCTTCACCTGTTAAATGTTTACAAATTTCAGATAAGAATATTCACTGCATATATTTAAGTCAATCGTTTTCACCTGTAAGGAGTGAAATGTATTATCTGATGAAAATTCATAGATGAAATGTCACCTTCAGAAAGCTCATAAAAAATGACCTGTGAGAGTGAATCCTTCTGTGAAGATTCAAGTTTACATAGTTCCACTGGTGTACCCACCACATTTCCAGTTTCACAAGTGATATGTGCACCTTTCCTGTACCTATTACATGCTGCACCTCTGCACTGGCTTTTTTGCTGATGGGAAGAAGGGCTCAGAGCACAAAAAATAGTGAAGTGCCTGGTACTGTATTTGTTATTTTAAAAATATGTATTTGTAGTTTCTGTATGACAGTTCATGATTTTAAGTGCTTTTTTAAGAAATATGAAATTTCTGAGGTACTGCTTTGTGGTGATGTCTAGAAGTAATTTTTGTTTTATTCTAGGGCGCAGTGACTTAAAAGGGCATTTAGCATTTTATTGTAATGGCATCTCTATCGATGCACCTGGTTTCACATGTTAATGGAAAAAAAATGGTGGCATTGCAGGAGAACAGTCTGCAAAACACAATGGACACATCACCTCACCAGGTCTGACTGTGAATATTAGAAGTCCTGTGGAGTGTACCAGGTAGACCTTTTGCTTCTTATGGCCTTTGAACTACATTGTTCATGTCCAGACTGTGAAAGGACATGAATTTGGAATGTTCACTCTTGTTTTTCTAATTCTGTCATGAATATAAAAGTAATTCTTTATGACACAGACAAGAACGTTAGGAGCTGTATTTGTTCTTTTTCTCTTTCTTATGTCAAAAAATATTAATTACCTTATAATGGTATTTCTTTTCAGGTTATAGAATAACAAACCTTATTCTGTTATTCCAACTTTCTTGGAACTACTGTTTGCAGTTTACATTTGCCTGCTCTTACTCACTTCAAAAGTATGAGCTGAGCAGTTGCCATTACATCAAGGCTTTATATTTTCCCAGGATTTACCTGCAGTAGTCACATATTTAATTGGCTTAATATTAGGTCAAATTCTGTTATCTTTATTCAAGTTTTCTGACTAAAATAATGGACTAAAGAGTCCATCACGTGGCCAACTACTATTTTTAAAACAGTTTTCTTGTGATATTGTAGGAATAGCATTCTGTATTGGATGTTATCCTTGATTGTTTCCATACTCTTATTTTTCTTTCTGAAGACAGATGCACATACACATTCACACACATACAAATACATGCACACACAACTAATAAAAATATGTTCAAAACAGTTTTGAATAATTCAATATAGATGGTTCTCATAGCTGTGACTCAAAAGACCCTTTTAATTAGAATTTGTTTAATTTCAAAACACACAGGAGGAAATTGAAAATGGAACTGCATGTTCCAAAAATTACAGTGTTTATCACCCTGTTTGTGAAGGAAGGATGCAAAGATTCCATACAGCGCTTTAGCCCGACTATACTGTGCACAGTTAGGTCCATGGAAAAAAAGAAAGGTCTTATTATAAATCAGAAATACCATAAGGGGACAAAAATAATGCGGTAGCAATAACAAAACCAAGCAACAGCATATTCAATGTCATAACACGGTCATTATGAATTACCATTAGACTTATTTACTCTAGGTAAATAAATTAGCAATCATTTTGGGTGAAACATAAATGCAGACAACAGACAGATCACCTAGGGATTGTAGATTTTCCTTTTCAGACTGGTGGAGTTTGGCAATTTTATCAGCTCTCCCCTTCAAAGTATGGCTGCTTCAAGTGGTGAAATCAAGCCCACTTGTTTCAATTTAGCTGCACCAACCAGGTGACTAGATTGGGGTGGGAAAAGGTCAGTAGGCCAGCGTAGTCCAAGGAAGGACTACATATTCATTGGAAAATATGTGAGCTGATTCATCTGTGTTTCTTCCCATCTTCAATGAGGAATATGTGGTCAGTTTTGGGAATCCTTGCCACTCTAGTGCTTTCTTGAAGTCTAAGGAAGTGCATAATAGGACTGTGGGCCAGGAAAGAGAAATACTAATGTTTTAACTTGAAATGTTCTGTAGGGGGTTTCGGGGGTTTTTTTGTTTTGTTTTTTAATGATAGACATCTATTTTCTAATTGTTGTAAGTGTTGTTTTACCTTAGAACTGAACACTTAGAACTGTTGAAATAAATAGACTGATTTTTTCAGACACAGTACAATCCCATACTATTGAGGACATGGTGTTGAGAACGCAACTGCGCTGGGCAGGGCACGTTTCCAGGATGGAGGATCACCGCCTCCCTGAGATTGTGTTTTATGGTGAACTTGCCACCGGCTGCTGCAATGGAGGAGCCCCAAAGAGGAGATACAAGGACTCCTTGAAACAGTACCTCAGTCTTGGCCATATTGACCACCATCAGTGGTCCATTTTGGCCTCAAATTGGGAATCATGGAGACACGCCGCCTACAACGCTGCTGCCTCCTTTGAAAACTCGTCAATACCACCTAAGGAGACTTTTAGCTGTGCCTTTTGTTACCAGATTTGTCTATCCTGCATCAGCCTTTTTAGCCACCAGCGCGCTTGTAGCAAGCGTGGGCAGAGCCCTTCCCATATCTTTATTCACGAAGCTTAGCCATGACATGTGACAGTCCAATACTGTACACACACAAACACACTCATGTAAGTGTACATTTATAATAGCCACATGTAAATATATCTAATGCCATAGATAAGGAAATTAAGATGGGGTTTCCTAAATTTAATGATTCATTATGCAATGTCTTATTCTAAGAAACATTCTAAGTTCATCTTCTGCAGAATTATTGAGCAGAGGCTGTAATTTGCCATAGCAAGTGTTCAGAAAAAGTAGAAAGTAAGTGAATTGATGCTGATTGTATTGTATTCAATAAAAACAACCTTACTCCACTAGAAGACTGTCAGTTTCCTCCTTCCCCTGAGAAAACCATATGGTTTTAGTCAATAAAAAGCTTATTTCTGCATTCCTGTGACAGTAAACTCCAGTCTTCTTTAAAGCATACAGTTTCTCAACAGAAAGGGAAAGTCTATCTTTAACATATTCTGCATGTGTGGATTTCAGAATATTTATATTCATATAGACTCACATGATGGATTCTTTTATTTGAAATCTTTTCCTTAAAGCAAGCATTTGTATTTTTAACTTTAGGTAAGGTTCTAAACATTAGCATTTGAGGCATTTTATATAGCCTACCTCATCATTTTCTTGTTTCATGCCCAGGGCTTAGCAGTTGGAGTTTAAAAACAGCCAGCTTTAATGTCTATGACTGACACATAATTTCTGCTTACTTTAAAGCTTTTTTTTTTTTTTTTGCTAACTTTGCCTTTTTTAATATTCTTTCCTGTCCATAATCACAAAGCTACATAAGCTCTTTTGTGGCTTAATAAATATTGTCAATTTTTCAAAGCTCAACGTGGTGCGTAGTCTTCAAAGATAGTTATTAAGCATATAAAAAGAAGCTTGTTAAATTTCTAGATTCATTTTTGTTATTATTACTTCTACTGCTTATATTTAAATGAGGAAAGATAATCCATTAAAGAGTTGAACTGTCAATAACATTGCTATATTTATAATTAAGTATAACCTTTCTGGATTCAAATAACATTATGGTTATGACACAAACCAAAAAAAGCCTCTAAATTTGAAATTAAATATCTACTTTTCATTAACACTATTGTTTTTCTTGGAAACTCAGACATGTGAATGTAAAAGATGTATTTAGCTCACAGTTATGACATAATTATCTCCCAATTTTAAAAGTGAACAATAACAAGAGGCATGCCTGTTAGTAATATATATGCCTTAGATTACATGTTTAATGACAAGCATATATCTTAGTTCTTCAGATATATTATTAAGAATAAAAGAGTTAAAGGACCCAGCAACACAGCTCTGCACTCACCTTTGCTTCTCATTATATGTGATCAAGTAAACTATTCTGAAAGATACAGTGGGAGCAGGTTCCCAGGTCACAGTGCTTAAGAAGAAACTTATCATTACAGCTGGAGAGATAGGTTTTCCTCACCTCCAAAAGTTTGTTGTTGAGTTCTTAAGAAAAATGTTTCTCATAGCACTTTAGAAGTTTCTGTAAAGTAGAAGACACATAACTCAATTATTTATTGCATAGATGTTGCCATTATTCATTTGGAGTTGCTGGCAGAGCTCATTCATTATTTGCCAACACATATGAGTTTTAGATTAATATGAACATGATTTTAATGAATCTTTAGAATTTTTCTGCCATGACCTTACCAGCTCACTACATGGAAGAATGTGTGTGAATAGCTACCTGCTGAGACATATACACCCCAAGGCAAACAAAACCATGACCCAGCATCTGTGAGCTTCGTGACTCATCCATCCCACACTGCAATCTTATTGGGCAAGATGTAACTATTTGATTTGAGGACTTCATATATCCTTTCTTGTCTTTCCTACACAATCCAGTTACTTGGTACATTTAGACTATTTTTCTTCCTATTTGTAAACTATTGCACATAGCGTCAAGTCACTAATATTGGTTTGTATTATGACTGATAAGGTACCATTTAATATGAAAATTTAGGACTAAACATCTCAAGTAAGAAAGTGATGGAGGTGAAAAAATAAATGTGTGGCAAAGTATTCCAAATGAAGTCAGAAAAGAAAATTATTAGAAAGCACTCACTGTCAAAATTTCCCCCAAAGTCCATTCTGCCCTCATTGACTGCTTAAATGAGGTTGTTCAAGTCAGAGAAACTTTGATGCAAGACCTGCTAACATAGTAAACTGCCCCTTCAAAGTTGCATTTCCTTTACTGCATAGAGTCCAATATTCCTTTCTGATTTACCTCCTTTCTTTAAACAAATGGTAGAAACAAACCTTCAGCAATTTAACTTTCATTTTTATGCATAAGTTTAGTTAAAATGCATTAGTGCACTTCATATGTAATACCATGCACTAGTCAAACTAGATATCCTACAAAATTTATTCTCTGTGTTGTTCTTTGCTTTTCTTTTAAGGCAGCTGTAGGGCTTACAACTGCTTATATATTGAGAATATATTGCTCATTTGTTAGCATACAGTAAAATACAGTGCTATAAGTGGTTGCTGCAAAAAACATTTCCATAAGCCTCTGTAGTTCTCATTATGTTTAATATATTGTATTCATGTCAAATTGTGGAAAATTTTGAATTAAAATAACAATTTTCAGGAGTAGGAAAAAAGAAACAATTTAGTTTAAAGTCGACCTTAAATTATAAAGATACCAAATCACTTAAAGTAACATCAAATATCCTTTTCACAGCTTAAAATAAAATATACTTTAAAATCCATGAAAAACCTTCCAACCCACACTTCAGGGAAAACCTTCATACTACAAACTGAAAGAGTATAGAAAGAGTTGTTTTCCTTACTACACAGATTCATTCTAAGGCCACAGCAAAAGTCATTGCTACTGTGTTTTCTTATCTAGCTAGACAATTTAAGCTTCTTCTGTAGCTCTTAATAATCTGTTTAGCTGGCATTTTGGCAGCCACACTAAACCCAGGCACAATGTTGCGCTCTCCATCCTGCAAAGATGAATAGGATGGCTCATCTCCAAGTACATGCATAATAATGCTGACTCTAGGCTGTTCATGCACATCAAGATAGGATCATCTACAATTTTTCTGTGTATTTGTTTTGCTCAGGCATAAAGAAAACTTTTCTATGTGAAGTCCAATGCTCCGATTTAGGAAAAAAAAAATAGATTGGGATGTTATTGTTGTACACAAAGCATCTTACAAGCACACAGTAGAGTGGGTTCACACTTATGTATGTTTTTCAGGCAGGTCAGACCTACCAAAGCCTTTGCTCTCAAGGATCTTCCGAAGTCCATCCAGCAGTCATGTTTATCTAGTACATCTAACTTGACTTTGAAATACAGTTTTGATAATGATCTCTAAAATCTTGAATAGTTAGTATTGATCATTTGAAATAATGTTCCTTTTTCTGTTAAGGTTACAATTAAAATATAGAGAGACTCTTTTGTCTGTGTTTTTAAGTGATTTTCCTGAACTGAACTGATAGCCTGCTAGCTATAAAATGAATTTATTCCTTACCACAAGTTTTGAAACTCTACTGATAAGGAGCTTGCAAGTATTTTGAAAGTCAAGACAAGCTGGAAAACAGAAATAGAAATATGGATGTAGCAATCTTCAAAAAAGGTCACGAAAACAGCTTCTGTCAGTTACTAGTCAGTAGCAGAATGACTGTATTGCTAAACCCATAACATGACCTAGAGCATGTAGCAGAAAAATCAGAGCACATCAAAATGAATAAAACCACATATAATAAGCAACTCTGATTTCATACAGAAAAAATATCTACAGAGAAATCAAACATATTGTACTGAAGATTTTAAATCCAACATATTCATAAATATTGGGCACTTCTTACATTTAAAAAAACCCTAATATTCTTTGATTGGTTTTTGATGGACAAAAAAAAAATTGATGAATGGTAGATGAAGTCACAAAAGTACAGAAGTCTGATGCACCCTTGAGCAAGAGAGAAGGCTCCACCTTTGTCTCATTTCCTGTTGGAAAATATACTGTATCTGGACTTAAGCATGTTCTAAAATATCTCCACTAAATCTCTGGAAGAAACAAAGTAAAATACTTCACTTATTATATTACATTGCTAATTTAGTTCTAAAAAATCTAGATAATTTTTCTTCCATTATAATGCAAGCGTTAACAGCTACTTACTTATGCAATAAAGTTGGAATCAAGTAAATAACTCCTGTTATTGTCACCCCAAAAAGTAAAACAGTTCTAATATCTGGTGTTAGAGTTCCTGCTGTGTTTCTCTGAGGCTTTTTCATACCAGAAATTGAACAAAACTCTATTATAGAATCAAAGTAAATAACATTCCAGATATTATTTGTTGTCCCCTCAAAACAAGAATTTATTGTGGCACAAAAATAATAGAATTTGTTTTAAATAACAGAAGATATAAGTGAGGGAGTAGTGGAATAAAGTTCACTGACCTTTTTCCTCAGTTTTCATCATTTTCTGATTTATGTTAAAGATCAGTGGTAAACCACATGTGATGTAGTTACATTCTCTGGAATAGTTTGAATCTCCAGGAAATAAATAAAAATTTAACGAGCTCAGAACTGTGAAATGTTAACTTTGTCTAAAGATCATTTTCATATTTAATCAGGCTACCAGGATAATTTTTAAAATGTCATGGATTTTTCAGACTGACAAGTTTCTTCATATTAGAATGTCTTTCCTTTTAGAGAGTAAAATCTGTTGTTTTCCTTTCATTCAACTTATCGTCTATAAACTTGACTTATTCTTCAATACCAGCTGCCAAAGCAGTGTGAGGGCTTTATTTGGAAGAAAGCTGAGTGCTGATGTAAAAAGTTTGCTGTTCCTGTTGCTGTGCCTGAATAAATTTTGAAAAGTTCCAATTTCCTCTCTGCGCATTGGCTCATGCCATCCATTGTCTGGAGGACATGGATGCTTAGTGAGTCTGCTAGATAGGTAAGAAATGCTTTGCCAATGCTTAGATGCTTAAGCTTTCTATGCATAGAAATTAGTGCTCTAATAGATAAATAAATCCTTTAAGAAAACTTCATGGAGTCAGCCTTCTCGTCATTATGCCTCTCGGACTATGGGCACTACAACATAGAAATTTGGAAAATAACCAAACTTCCACTGATAGGATGAGCCTCACAGGTTACTCAATGCATGGATCACTTTACTACTGAGGCAGTGTTTCCCTTTCCCTCCTTTTCCCAAGAAATAATCATGTCAATGGAAAATGTCTGGAAACTAATGAAATGGTGGCTTTCTTAAATTTTGACTTTTAGAAGGTGAGGAATGGGGTAGTCTACATGTATAAATAGCTAATACATTCCTGAGTCCCTGAAAATTGATTACAATAAAAATCATATATAACTTTTGTTAAAATTATACCTTGAGCAATTTCAATTTGAGCATCCATCTTTAAGAATTAATTATGCACTCTCTTATATCCTTTATCATTCACCAACAAGCTAAAGAAAATACGTAACAGAAGAGTAATACCTCACACAAATATGTGAACAGAAGTGTGATACTTTTGCCTTCATCAATAATGGGGCACCAGTTGATATTTTAAGCAATGATTTGATTGGTGAAATGAAACATTTGAAACAAAAAAAAGTCACTGCTAATAAACATGCTAATAAAACAGCCTAGGAAATTTCATGCTTAGATTCATGTTTGCCCTTGTGTTTATGTGTCTTCAAACTGAAACTACCCAGGGGTTTCAGCTTTCTAACTTTTCCTTTTCTATTCAGATAGAAAAATTTGTTTTAAAAACATCCAAAATTTTGTTGTATCTGGAATCTACAAAGATTTTTTTATTTTCTCCCCATAAGAAAAGTTGTCTGCATTAAAACATTTAATGGAATTTATCAACTGCTTTATCCTATAAAACCCAAGTGTGCATTCTTTTATTAGAGAATCATAAATGTTGATACCATTCACCTACAGAACAATATGAAAGCAATAAACTGCAGCTACTCCTTCCCTTTTCAGCTATTTCCAGGAGACCATAATAAACAGAAAACCAGCATTAGTAAGTTTTATTGCCCTCTTTTTTTTTTTATTCAAATTTATCTTAATAGAAAAATATTTTATTTACCTTTTTTTATCATCTATTTCCCATAAAGAAACATTTTTGGAAGTAGACCTCTCATGAGTTCTCCAGAATTAGCTTATGAAATGTGAAGCTAGATAAAAGTGAGGGTTTCTACCATTCACTGTATTTTTAATATGCAATTCTTCTCAAACCCTCTGAAGAATGATCTATCAAATTGAATAGTTGATGCACTTTGAACACTTAGCTGCAAAAGATAGATGACATTTTTTTCATTAGTTTAAAATTTATGTGCTCCAGTATCTGTCACAATAATAATAGAATCTGACAGTGCAGATCATATGGGTATTTCACACAGCAGAGGTAATGTGTTCTTAGGAAGATAAAATGACAATTTGTTCAAATCATAGATTTTTAAATTTTAGACAAACAAGGTAGCTCTCACTCTATGTAACTCACTCTTTCAGAATAATTTCTCTGCTAAGAATACTATGGCAAGATCCAGACCACCCACATTCTCTCTCTATGGGAATCTGACAGATTGTAGATGTCCAAGAAAATTATCTGGAAAGCCTACTCCATGGTGCTGTTTACCTCAGAGACATCAAAGCTTATCAAGGTGCTGCTCTGAACAGCCTGTGAGTTCCCAAGATCTCTCAGCTTTAGCCTATGACTGAAATCACCCTCCATCGGCAAAAGTAGGTCCCTGGCTCCTGAATCCTTATCCAGGGGGTCCAGCCTATATGAATACTAAATACCTTCATCTCTTTCACAATGGTGAAGGTATAACACAGTGTGTTATACAGTGAATAACACAGTGTGTTATTCAATGCAAAGCCCAGCAGTCACAACTACTTTTGTTTTAAAAAAATCGTATTGATCAGGTCAGGCTGCCAGGAACTGTAAGACCTACTATCTTTGCCTGAGGGAACTTAACTTAAACTCCTCATTCCAGTTGCTGCCTCGCTAAATTATTATTATTATTGTCTCCATTATCTAGAATTTAAGACATTTGTTTATCATTAAATTCTGACAGGCTGATTAGCTCTACTGCTATACCTTAACTCAGTGTACTCCCTCTGCAACCTCAGCTGAAATCTGTGTATAACACTTGCATCCATTGAAAAAAGCACTCTTGTTTGGACACACCTGAACCCGAATAAAGTCCTCTATTTCTAAAATTATGTGTGTTCTCCACCCAACTATGTCTTTAAAAACAAAATTAAACAATACAGTAAATTTATGTTCTCAAAATTGTTAATGGAGAAACAAATAAAGGCCTTTACAGAATAAACTCAAATCTGTGTGTTTTGTTATTTTCTTTCCTAGGACTTGCACTGTTCATGTCAGTTTGCACTGTGCATGGTGACACAAATGTTTAAGGACACACAGTCAGGTAAAGAAACATTTTCAGAGCACTAACAGAATTAATCACAGATCAGTCTAACACTAACCAATAGTAGTTACAACAACATTTAAATTTTATAATAGAGACACAAACCTGGAAACTTTTGAAAGAAAATAAAACCAGATGAATCATGTTTGTATTAGCAGAAACCTCCAAAGTCATCTCTTAAAACCTTTCAATTCAGAGCAGCCACCATCTCTCTCTTTTTGTGCAAGAACTAATTGGGTGTAACAAACTTTTCTATTTTCTATTTCTATCTTCATTTCACAATTTATACCTTCTATCCAAGCTTTTAGAGTTAGGAACTAAAATCCAAACACAATAGGAACTCTGAATATTGAAATGACGATTTCTTTTAACTTCTAACCTACTTCTCTGTTCCAAATGACCTGTATGAAAAGATGGTCATCAACATTCTCAGAGTTATCAAAGTAATTAGAGATGATTCAATACTATATAAATTCACTATTTGAATATTCGGTATTGCATAGGTAATGTTTTGAAATTTTTTCAAAAGATTTCTACAAAGAAGAACAATAGAAAAAAAAAAAAGAAAATTGCAGAGTTACAAAATCAGCTAGGTTGGAAGAGACCTCTGAGATCATCGAGTCCAACCTTTGACCCAACACTACCTTGTCAACTAGACTGTGGCACTAAGTGCCACATCGAGTCTTCTTAAATACCTCTAGGGACAGTGGCTCCACCACCTCCCTGAGCAGCCCATTCCAATGCCCAATCACTCTCTCTGTAAAGAACTTCTTCCTAATGTCTAACTTTAACCTTCCATGGCTCAGCTTAAGGCTGTATCCTCTCATCCTACTGCTGGTTGCCTGGCAGAAGAGACCAATACCCATCTGGCTACAACCTACTTCCAGGTAGTTGTAGAGAGTGAGAAGGTCTCCCCAGAACCTCCTCTTCTCCAGGCTAAACAACCTCAGCTTCCTCAGCCACTCCTCATAGGATTTGTGCTCCAGTCCCTTCACCATTCTCATTGGCCTTCTCGAGCATTCGAGCATTTCAACATCCTTCCTAAACTGAGAGGTCCAGAACTGGACACAGTTCTGCACTTAAGGTGCAGCCTAACCAGTGCTGAGTACAGGGAAAGAATGACTTCCCTAGTCCTGCTGGCCACACTATTTCTGATACAGGCCAGGATGCCATTGGCCTTCTTGACCACCTGGGCACACTGCTGGCTCATGTTCAGTTTCCTGTCAATCAGTACCCCAAGGTCCCTTTCTGCCTGGATGTTCTCCAGCCACTCTGTCCCCAGCCTGTAGTGCTGCAGGGGTTTGTTGTGGCCAAAGTGTAGAACCTGGCACTTGGACTTGTTAAATCTTATGCCATTGGATTTGGCCCATCTATCCACCCTCTGCAGATCCCTCTGCAGAGCCCTCCTACTCTCCATCAGACTGACACTCATCTCCAACTTGGTGTCATCTGTAAATTTGCTAATGGTAGACTCAGATCATCAATAAGGATATTAAATAGGACTTGGTCCAACACTGATCCCTGAGGACACCACGAGTTACTGGCTGCCAAATGGATGTGGCACCATTCACCACCACTCTTTGGGCCTAGCCATGCAGCCAGTTCTTAAACCAGCACAGAGTGCACCTGTCCAAGCCATGGGTTGCCAAATTTCCAGGAGTTTGCTATGGGAGACAGTGTCAAAGGCTTTGCTGAAGTCTAGGTAGACTACATCCACAGCTTTCCCCACATCCAGGCAGTTATCTGGTCATAAAAGGAGATCAGGTTGGTCAGGCAGGACCTGCCACTCCTAAATCTGTGTTGGATGAGTCTGATCCCCTGTCCATCCTGTGGGTGCCACATGATTGCACTCAAGATGATCTGCTCCATAACCTTGCCAGGCACTGAGGTCAGGCTGACAGGTCTGTATTTTCCCAGGTCTTCTTTCCGGCCCTTCTTCTGTATAGACATTACATTGGTCAACTTCCAGTCATCTGGGACCACTCCAGTGAGCCAGGACTGATGCTAAATGATGGAGATCAGCTCTGTAAGCTCATCTACCAGCTCTCTCATAACCCTAGGTTGGATCCCATCTGGTCCCATAGACTTGTGAGGATCAACATGGCTCAGCAGGTCACTAACTGCTTCCTCTTGGATTACAGGGGCATTATTTAGCTCCCCATCCCTATCTACCTTAGTGGTCCTAAGGCCAACCTGTCTCATTTTTGACAACTGAGGCAAAGATGGTGTGAACTACCTCAGCCTTTTCCTTGTCTTTGGTAACTCTGTTTCAGCATGTGTCCAACAAAGAATGGAGGTTTTCCTTGACACTTCTTTTGCTATTGATGTATTCATTAAAACACCTTTTGTTATCCTTAACAGAATTGACCAGATTAAGTTCAGACTTAATGCTTTCCCCTCTCTTAATTTTCTTTCTACATACTCTAACAACGTTCCTAAACACTTCATGAGTTGCCTGCCTTTTTTTCCACAGGTGGCAAACGCTCTTTTTTTTCCCTAAGTTTCTGCAAAAGCTCCCTGTCCAGCCAGGCTAGTTGTCTTCCCTGCTGGCTCACCTTTCAGCACATTGGGACAGCCTGCTCCTGCATCTTCAAGATTTCTTTCTTGAAGTACATCCATCCTCCCTGGACCCCATTGTTTTTAAGCGCTGTTTCCCAAGCTACTCTCTGAACCAGCCTCCTGAATAGGCTGAAGTCTGCCCTTTGGAAGTCCAGGGTAGAGGTTTTGTTAATACCCTTCCTTACTTCATTGCATATTGAAAACTCCATCATTTCAGCGTCCCTGTAGCTCAGGTGGCCTCCAATCACACCTCCCACCAGCCCTTCTCTCTTTGTAAACAGCAGGTCTAACAGGGCCCCACCCCTGGTAGTTCATTGATCAGCTGAAACAGTAAGTTATCCTTGATACACTCCAAGAACTTCCTAGACTGCCTCTTCTCAGTTGTGTTGAGTTCCCAACAGACATCTGGCAGGTTAAAGTCACCCACACAAACAAGGGCTGGAGATTTTGAAACATCTGCCAGCTGCTTGTAGAATAACTCATCCCACTCTTCAACCTGGTTGGGTGGTCTCTAGCAGACTCCAACCAGGATGTCACCCTTTTTGGTCTTTCCCTGATTCTGACCCATAAGCACTCAACTTTATTGTCACTGACATCAAGTTCTACAGAACCAAGAGACTCTCTAACATACACAGCCAGCCCTCCACCTCTCGTGCCTTGCCTGTCCCTTCTGAAAAGCATGTAGCCATCCATGGCAACACTCCAGTCATGTGAGTAATCCCACCATGTTTCCATGATGGCAACTATGTCATAGTTTTCCTGCTGCACAATGGCTTCCAGCTCCTCTTGTTTGTTACGCATACTGCATGCATAAGTGTGAATGCACTTCAAGTGGGCTGATGATTTCACTCTTAACCCTGGCTTACCAGCCTTAGGTTGGTCTCTGGAGAACCTGGTTTCATCCCCTTCCCCCTTCAATCCTAGTTTAAAGCCCTCTTGATCAGCCCTGCCAACTTATAGGGTAGAGTATTTTGCCCTTCCTAGATAGATGAAGTCCATCTAACACTAGCAGGCCTGGTACCATAAAGGTTGCCCTATGGTCAAAAAAACCCAAAATTCTGTTAGTGGCACCAAACCTTAAGCCACTTTTTGATAAAATGGGTTTTCCTCCTCCTTTCCTCATTCATCTCTGCTACTGCAGGAACTGAGATAACACCTCCAGTGCTCCTGTCCTGTTAACCAATTGACCCAGAGCCTTGAAGTAAAATTATTTGCGCGGTACCTCTTTTATCAATCTCATCACTGCCAACCTGGATTATCAACAGTGGGTAATAAACAGAGGGTTGAATTAGCTCAGGGAGTCTCCTGGTGATATAAGGAAGGCAGCAGACTTCCCTGTGGGATGGGTCCGGTTGGCATACCAGGCCCTCAGTTTCTCTCAGAAGGGAGTCACCTACTACAACTACCCTTCTTTTTTTCTTAGTAGCTGAGGTTGTGATCTGTCTGATAGACAGAGTACAATTAGGAGGCCCTCCAGACAGATTATTTTCTTGAGTGTAATCTGCCTGACCCTCTAGGTCCAGGGTCTTATAACTATTCTTTTTGGGCACCTGAGGAGGCAGTGGACGTCGGGAAGGGATTCTTTTACCTCTGCAATCAGGCACCTGTTTCCATTCCCCTCTATCTACTTGGTCTGTTCCTTCTGCCTGACGGCAAGAGGGGAGGGGCTTCTGTGACTCCTGCTGGACTTCTTTCAGGGTTGAAAATGTGTGACTCTACCAGTCTGTTTCCCTTTCACTCTCCCTAATACTCCTTAGCCTTTCTAATTTCTTAAGTTCTGCCACTAAACAGAGCAGATCATTTACCTGATCGCACTTCACGCAGGTGTCTTTTGCACTCTCCTCTGGTGCTAACACCAGATTCATACACTCCCTGCAACCAGTGACCTGGACAGCTGCGTCCTTCTTGAGGTGTTCTATCTGGGTTAGCACATTCCTGCTGGCAGCAGCAGCAGTGGCTTTAGATCGTTTGTGAACCATTGCTGGATCTAATCAAGTTAAAAGAGAAAACAAACAAACAAACAAACCCACACACACGCACCTATCACACAACCCACCAGCAAGAGCCGAGAGAGTGGCTGCGCCCTTCCTGTGCAAACTGCCCTGCCACACCCCTGGTTGCCCACTCCGGATCACTGTGCTCACTGGAGCTGTTTAAGTCACCCGCAAATGGTCCTGGCAACACCCTGTGCTCGCCTGATTGGCTCCCAAGAGCCAGTGTCATCTAGGGCCTTGGGCAAAATCTCTGCAAGTTTTCAAGCAAGTTGTCTGTTAAAGGAAAGATTTTGTAAGATTCTTAAGGAACAAGGTTTCCTCTCACAGTTGCAGTTTATCAGTCAACAATCACTGTAAAATATCTGTTAGGGTTTCTATGCCCTATATTCCCTTGCCTAAAATCTCCCTGTCTGTGAGGCAATATTGTTTTAATCATTTTAAAGCAAAGTCTCACCTGCTAGTTCTTCTTTCTGCTGCATGTCTCACAGGTACCCCCAGATATCTTGAGCAAATATATTGATAAGAACCACGTACCACTATGAAAGGTTCTTCTCTGAAGGCCTGCACCATTTTATCCACAAAGGAGCTCTTAATGCATAGCAACTCTTAATGCAAATATAGAAAGGCAATTTCTGATTCAATAGTGGTTGAAATTAAAGAAAACCTTGCATTTCAATAGACGACCTTGAAGTTTTGAAAAATGTCCCTATGTTCTATTCTAGTCCCTGGCTGTTAGTAATTTTATTTGGACTTTTGCTATTGCATATCTCCAGAAAGGCCTATTGCTCTGCTTAAATCAAAATATCTTCCCCTACTGGTCAGTTTCCTTGAGGTTTTGGTAATGTATTCCAGACAAATTTGTTATCTTGAGCCAAATGTTTGATACCACTCTTGTAAAAAAAAATAAAATAAAATGCATAATTGTTAGGCAACAATTTTAACTTCACAGCAGGGTATTTTATGGATATGAAATAAGTCCCTGCTGTGCTCTAAAATTCACAGGGTGAGAGTCTCAGCTCCTGTAAGCCCAGATGTACTTTTGAAAATGATGGATCTGTGCTATCTTAAATTACTTACAGATCTACCCCAGTACAACAAAGACAGAAAAATCTTCAAGGTACTTGCCAACTCTGTTTGAAAGACTTTTCCAAGTATTTATAAATACCTCTTTTCTTTGCTTTCCAGCTAAGACTGGCATGTGACTTTAATCAATTGGACTTCTGTAAACTTCACACCTCTGTTCTGTAGTGGTCTGTTAAGCTGTTAAGGCTTGTGAAGCTTTGGAGAGTTTCAGATGTGCTGTTTTTGCTGACAGGGGCTGTTTCCAGCATGCAGTAGCTCCATATACAGGAATAACTCAGGCCTGAAGGAATAAAGTAAAAGAGCAGATATTAATATTGCTCTGCACAGTCTTAGAATTGAATTGTTAAAATATGAACACAGCTTTAATACTTAGAAAAGGGTCCAAATGTTCCCATGGCTAATGTTATATACTAGCCTTCGGGAATAGTTGTTTTGATGATCTAAATGGCCACATAAATCCCTAAATAATATGAATGGAAAAAAATGTCTGTATTTAAATAGATGATCTAGACAACCATACAGTAGTTTGGAGTACATCTAAGCCCAGCCTCAGTACCTGCATTAAAAAAGGGGATGGCTGATCTCCAGACCTTGTCTGGGCTTGAAACTAGGTGCGACTGAGATTCACAGTCCAATGTTGCTCCATTATTTACAAACCCATCTTGGTGGTGGCAAGAACCCTTTTTGGTTTAATTTTTTTTATTTTTACAATTAATTCACTGTATCTTTAGTTGTTCCTCCAGGGTATAAATAATGTATATTCTAGGCCCTCCTCATTTTCAAAGGGGTCTCAAACTATCAACTCAATTATCTCAGACAAGATGTTCTGTCCTGCAAATTTATAGTCTGTTTGAAGAGCAGCAAGTCACATGACAGAGAGATCTTTCTCAAATTTTATAGCTGAAACTGTACCCCTAGATAGAAAGGATATATAAGTGACAGGCTAAGCACTCAGCAGATGTACAAAATAAAACTGAATATTACCAGACATTAAGCTATTCTTAGACTGCAGAGGGGGATGAGGTTCTGTTATGTACTTTGAGGATGGTTTATTTATCTTCTGCACTAAGAATCAGTAAATAAAATGCACAAGTGTTCCAGAACTTAGGATGTTTTGTCCCCCAGGAATATCAAACACTCAGAGTAGAAGGTTTCTAATCTTACAACTATGCTTTATGTCCAAAAGAGAGGTCCCTGGAGCTTTCTTAGAGTATGTCTGTATAAGAAAACTGATTAGGATTTGGACACAGGCTATACAGGTGGATGTCCCTACTGTTTGTATGGACAAATGAATATCTTCCAAGAAATGCCAATGAAGGGCTCAAGGAATAGCATGGACTGAGGACTGTTCCTGGTAGGGAGGAATTTGCCCAGTATGCATGATGGCAACCCTGTTTTGGAAAGTGAGTTTGACAGCACTTATTCAAATTATTATAACCTGAGCCATATAAGTTTTAAGGGTGGGGAAGGGAGTTCTAATTCATCACTTTCTGTGTTTAAGTGGATAAAGCAAGGTTGTGGAGGCAATGGTAATGCATGTAGTCATTAATTTTCACATAAATTATCCTTCAGTTATATAAGTGTCTGTGCCTCAAAAATACCTTGGCATTGTGTCTCAAAGGTAAAGATACTAACAATTTATGAGTCTAAAATTAATAGAACTTCCTCAGTAGGAATGAGAAGACCTTTATACACCATATTGTAGAGTGTCTGTGGGTTGAAAGTTTTCATGAATTATGACCTTATTCTCAAAATACTTTAATGTCCAATATGTTTTCCTAGCATGCACATTTTTATACATATTATACAGATAAGAAGTTCAGTTTGAATTTTTCTTCTACTGTTTTGAAAATACCAGTAATCATATAGGTCATGATCCCGGGGTTTAATTAGGTGAATGTACCAAAAACATTTTATAGAAAGACCTAGGTAAATAAAAAAAGGTCAAAATGCTAACTCACTTGCAAGAGGAGAAATATCTATTATGTGTAATTTTTGCCAGCAAGGCACTAAGATTGCAATAACTTGTACCAAACAGAATTGCTGCAGAACACTGTGAAGTAGAAGAAAGATTTTACAAATGCGATATACAATTTTAAAGGAGAAAAATCTAATTTGCTTGTAATTTTGCTATTTGGAAATGTTTGTTTATGATTTATCTTTTTGTTGCAGCTGGAATCAACTGCGAAGGTAAATTGCTGAAGAAGCAGTTTGGTAACCTAGTTTATTCCCATTAGAATACACTGCCTTATAATGAGTAATGGGAAAAGAAGTCTCATTTTTTATGCATGATGTATCCATTTATATAGCCCTTAGAGCCCCAAATATATGTATCTGCATCTATGATTACTGAGCCAATTCTGTTTTAATTTTTATTAAACTAAGTTTCTATACTTAAAATAAGTGTCACTGGTGGTTTTTATAATAAATGCTTGAAGTACGGCCTAAACTTATTAAATCTCACATTAAAATACCATCTTTAAAAATGAAGTTTCTTTCTTTCTTTGTAGAACAAGGCTTACGTAACATTTCATCATGCAAAATATTGCAAAATTTTCTATTAAGCTACCAAATTTAAAAAAAAAATAGAGGAAAGCTCAGAATGAACTGTTCCTTGGAAAAACTTGACTTTTGCAATAATTCAAAGGTTTGAGAACTTTCTAAACCAGAAGCTGTACCTCTACCATTTTGTTTACTAGCTACATGTGTACTCATCCTGCCTAAATCTGTCTATTCATTTTTTGAACTCTGGCAGTTTTGGGGATCTGTTTTCCTTTTGACATTCACAATATCCCAGTGTAATGAGTTCTACAATTTCAACACTAGAGATAAAAATTGTACATAAATGAACACAACTTATTAAATACAAAGATGTTTTTGATTTATAAGTACAAGAACTGTCCAGAAGGTTGACACAAGGCCTGGTGCATATATTCATTTTCAGTGGTAAATGACAGGATGCCCAAACAAGACCTGGGGAAGGAATGCAGGACAGAGAGATCAGGAATAAATATTTAAATATAGATGTTGATCTGAAGAAAGAGAAAATTGTGTAGGATGATTCAAAAGCTTTTCTAACATTTAAGGAGACTTGTTGAACTAGTCTGTCAAGCAGGCTGTCTAAATGTTCTTGTCATAATTCCAGCCTGGAGGCTGGAATATTGCCCACAGGGCAGGTGTTTACACCTCTTACCTCCCCCTAGGCTCTTACAAAAGTGTATTATGTAAAGATTTAAGGAAAAGTCTCTTTATACTCCTTTTCACACCATTCTTTTTCACAACTAAGAATATTTTATTACACAAGATAGACTTACAGAGCCAGGTGATGATGAGGATGAGGAAGGTAACAGAAAAATATGGGCAGCTGAGAATGGTTCAGCTGACATCCAAGTAAGTGCAGGCAATGAAGAGACAGTATGTCAGAAGGCTGCCAAAAATGGGAGAATCTTAGAGAGCAAAGGTCTGTCTCACGCAATCTGCCTCGAGGACATGTCAAGCAGCAAAAGGAATGTGAAGGAAGGGGCAGTGTGAGAAGTTCACATGGCTTCTTCTGATCTAAAATAGAATGGTGTTCCCTGGGAGACAAATGCATTATTCAGAAGCCATTTCAGGTCTTGGCCAAGGCTGGACTTTAGGAAGTATGTAGGAGGCTGCATACAAAAGAAATGTTTTCATTGTTAATTTCATTGTTTCATTGCATTAATGCCAGTTAGGGAAGTGTTTCAGCATTGCTAATTTCAATCGCATTTTTTGAAAAGGAGATGTGAGAGCTATCATTACCTCAGCCTCTTTTGTGATGGGAAGGTGTTGAAGAAAAAGGAAGAAAAACCACTTCTGCTTCTTTCCATATTGAGCAAAAGAAAGAAAACTGAAATTTGAGACCGAATCAGAAAATACCAATGTATTATGTTATCACTTCTTTTGGTTTTCAATCCAAAAATAAACTCAGATGCGGGCCCTGCTATGGAATTGAAATAGAAAAATATTGTAGCTTGTAGTGGTAAGCTTAATGGTGGGGGATAGGATATATATAGTGAAGATGTAAAGCAGATGCTGTGGATACCAATATTTAGTATTGTTAGTTTTTTAATATACATATTGTATATATAATATATAATACATGAGTGGTAGAACTTGTGTACAGTATAAGGAATGATATTTTGTGCACTGTGTAAAATCCATGATGTTAAACATTTAGTTGTGAACTCTACAGCTCTTGTTTCTTTTAGATATTTTCAAGTTTTCTTCAGCTTGTTTACTGAATTTGCAGTCTGCTTGCTCAGGAGCATCTTAAAGCAGAGCAAGCAGACTGAAAATTCTGTAAATAAACTAAAGAAAAT